>QEAN01000071.1:35944-63692 GCA_006535955.1 Synchytrium endobioticum | reverse complement strand
AGGATTCCGGATAGGAGTTAATTATTGGAACAAAACCACGAACCTTGCATTGTAGTATAGAAATGGAATATGTCTGAACTCTTGGTACACATATTGGATCTGTATTCATTTACAGTTTGTAATATCGTTGATAGTTCATGCATTATACGTAATATGACCTGTTGATATTAGCATGACTCTGGTGCGCCATATAGAGCATTAGCAGCAGCGCTGTGTTAAAGAGACGACAGTGATATTCATGACTACAAGTGTAAAAAATATGGCATACAAGGCATATACGCTAATTTAGGTATAGTGATGGGGTCTGAATACTGTCTGCAGAGTCTGCCATCGAGCCTTTTCATCCTGTTCAATTTGATTCAACAGGGCCACCTTTTTCTCTAGCACAACCTTCACTTCCTGGTATTTTTCTTCAGTAGTCTTTAACCCATTTTCAGCATGCTTCACCCTCTCCGTCGTACTCTTCAACTCCTTACTCATCTCCAGATTCTTATTCAGGGCATCAGCCACTTGCTTCCTCAACCCCTCAATCTCATTCTCATATCGGGATATCGACGATTTACAGCTATACACCTCAGACTCCATCACTTTCATCGCGTGCATCGTAGAAGTGACTTCTGTTTCCTTATCCACCAGTTTCTGCTTGATGGCTGAATGCGTATCTTGGAGATTCGCAAGCTGAGAGCGCAGAGACTCGATCTCCCGTTCGAGTGATTCGCGGCGGGTGGCTTCGGTATGTCGAATTCGGGACTCGGTCGTTGCATGATGGTCTTCGAGGGTGTGTATTTGGTCCGCTAGTTTGTCACGCAAAGCTTGGAGGTCCTGAGCATAGTGATTGGGTTAGATTGTTATGTCTCAAATAGATTAGGCGGAATACCTGCTCATATCTAGATCGATCACCCTCGTTTGAAGCTCGTAGTTGTTGATTCCTGGTTTGTTCTTCTGACACGATGTCTTCAAGGTGCCGTATCTTTTTATTGAATGATGCTTCTGTTTTACGTATCGTCTCTACACGTTGAGTTGGTCTGTGAATCAGCCATATCGACAAGCAGAAGGGGCGCAGTGTACCAGGATCCGGGGTGATATACCTTCAATCTTGATGGCGAGTCGTTGCTCTCTCTCTTCAGCGGAAGCAATATCGGCTAACAACATCATTTTCTCCCTCCGTGCAGTCTCTTGACTAACTTCCAAGCTCTTGATGGTAGCTTCGGATTGTAGCACCCTTGTCGTCATGTCTGTTTGCATACGCGCCTTCTCTTCCTTAGCATTCTTCAGCTCGACTTGGAGCCCCGATATGCTTCTTTCCAGATCCTCGATGTGGGAACGATTTTCACTTCGTTCTCTGAATTGCGTTTCCTCGATCGCTTTGCATTGAGAATTCAACAATGCAATGTCTTCGTTGAGTTTCGCCACTGTGCTTTCTGTAGAGATGTGTTGCGCAACTTTGCGATCGAGCTCCTCGGAAAGGGTTCGGGATTTGTTTTCGACGTGAGTAAGTTTCGACGTGAGTTGGCGGAGCGCTTCTTCATGCGCTTTTGCTATCGCATCGATGGTTTCGGAGAGATGGATGGCATGTGATGTTTCATGGATGGAATGTTGCTTTTGTTGTAGATTTCGTTCTACCACATTTTACTGTCAGTTTGGGCCTCGGAATTTTTGCAGAACAGACAAACCTAAAGCGATGGCAATAGCTTGTAGTTGGTCTTCTGGTACCTCGTTGCCGGCCAAGTCGAGATGCGTAATAACGTGATTCCATTTGAATAGATCCTCAAATGCTCTCCCTCCTATAAGGCCCAAATGATTCCAACGGAGGTCGAGTTTCTGAAGACTCGTGTTGTGTTTCAATGATATGGCGAGATATTGGCCGGCCATTGACGAGATTTTGTTATTCCGTAAATCCTGTCAGATTACATCGTTGGTTTATACGAGCGGAGACAAACAAGCAAAGTACACTGATATGATACACTCACTAGCTCGGCTAGATTACCGTTGTGGCCTAGCGCATCGCAAATATCGAGCACGCCCTTGTCCCAGACACCAATTGAGTTCCATTCCAGCAGTAATGAAGTTATGCAAGAATTGATTCGAAGGAGTTGAGATATGGCAGTGGCTCCATCTGATCGTATGTTGTTTCCTGTGTTGTCAAAGTTAAACCGCGACTATGTGTAACTTTCTCATGTGGAAAATTACCTCGTAGATTAAGAACTGGTGTTGATGCACTGGTGTTAGATACTGGTCACTTGGAAGTATTTGTTGTGTTTCTTGTGCTCTGGGAACTTCAACACGCAAAGGATGCCTCAAAGGGCGACTTGTTACCTTGCACAGTCATATTAGTCTTCAACGCATTCGCAATCATTATACACCCCTCATCACCAATGTATGCATCTTGGAAGATCAACTTCGTAAACGTCTTGTCCTCCGCTAATGCATTTCCTAGAGCGGCACAGATCTAGCAGATGGGGATGTTAGCGATAAGCATACACTTTTGGCAGATGCGAATACCTTGGAAGAGAGCGTTTGACTGCTTAAATCCAGTATTTGTTCTTCACAGGTTTCGAGAGTAGTGATGATGGATTGGACGGGATCGATATCAAGTTCGCGGCATCTGGCAATGTATTTCTGAACGAAGAACGCTGGTGAGGAGGCTGCCGTGTCTTCGCTTATCAAACGGGTGTTGGCCATTTTTCGAATTACCCTGTTGCTCGTTACTGGTTGTTCTTGTGTGTCACGTAAGGGCACGCATGGAGGTTGATCTCGCATTTCTCACATATCAGTGGCGGTAGCATTGACTGTGTGGCACGAGGAATATTCATAGCGAAAAACAATCACGTGCAGCATCTGGATTTGAACTTACGCTCTGGTAGCAGCTGAGGATTACGCTGTATCCAATCGCACATACCATAGACGGTTTTCAGCTTAGAGGTGATCGCGGAGCCAACGGGACCGGCAGGGGCTACGGTAACTCCTTGACGATGGTCGAACGGTCGCATGTGCAAACTATGACAGAAAACAAGTACAATCGCCTGATACATTCTATCGTTGCAGACAACATTATCACTCATACACATTGTCGTATGCTATAGATATACCTCAGCTAACAGTAGTTTCACCAAGTGTTCCCCACGCAACCAAAGTTTCCGTGTATGTATATCAAGTACATTCATTCGGGTGTTGCAGCGGACGGCAGAGGTTGTATTGGTACGCCTCGAGTGTGTAGGGAATGACCTGTAGTTCACGACGACGTGTCAGCTCCTAACTCATGCAACCATCTAACTCCGACACACAATTTAAAACGCCAATACTTACGGTTGTCACTGATGTCGAGTAATATACATTTGCTCTCTAGCTCTATCTATGCGCTCGATGATGTCCAATCTGTCCATTGGATCATCCATATTGATCCATATTGATATCTCCATAATTGAACTCTAAAAATACATTATAAGCTGAGGTGAAGTCGTAACCCAGACTGTCAGCGTCCGTAGCAATGACGTAAGCATCTAGGAGCTCCTTCGACATTCGCTGATGTGTTTGTAATTGCTTCAGCAATTCGGCATTCCTGCGAATAGCCAGACCTGGTACGTTTGGGACATAATCGTTACCAGACACGATACCCAGCACAGATAAGGCAAACGGCTCAAGGCCTAATCGTTCTAGGACTTGTTGCTTCTTGCCTAGCTGGAAAGTATAACCAATGTAGACATCAGCCTCACCCTCGACAATAATGACCTTAAACCCCGCTTTGGTCAATAGCTTCTCCAAGTCCTGCTTATCCTCCATTGTAACGTTACCTTCATGTTACATGAAGACTTCAATCTGTCAATGCGCTACCAAAATGCATGCGGCATCCTATACCTCCCACCTGCTACGGCCTGTTCCAATTTGGTGGCGGCTCTATCTAGCTTGTCTAAACTATGCCTACTAATATCGTATGGTTCCATATTGAGATGGTGTCCCAACTGTAGTTTCTTTATGTGGTCAGTCCCTTGGTAAGTCGTTCTGACGTTTATTTGATGGTTGACTTGCGTGGATTTGTGCATGCTTGGATTCGAACAATGTTTGATACGCTCTGTATACTAACGACTAGCATCTCAAGTAGAAACCTCGCACTGTCACACTTTTCGTACTGGGTTAGTGGGTGGGTGTACGAAAAGTGCAAGTTTCATTGAAATTCCGATCTATTGGACCAGGTCTCCACGTTGGGGAGGTGGTGGTTGGATGTACCTGGTCCCTTCACGTCAGCCATACATTGTGAAGTATGGTGGAGCTCGAGTGTATGTGCGTTGCTCTCATCTCTGCTTCCTTTCGCATATACTAACGATCTTTCTGTAGCAGAAAGGCGGTCTCACAAACCGCGAAACCATACAGCCTCACGCCTGGTAAGTCTCTGATGTTTGCCTTATGCCAATATCCAGTAGGTTCAGCACTGAAATTGTCAAGTTGTCCAACCAGTAGAAATAGGCGACTTGGACAATTGCGCTTATAGTCACGCCCTTGTGGTGTGGTAGGTTCTCAATTAGTCACACATGCTGGATGATTCGCTAACCGCACAGTATACAGTGTACACGTATCTATCAGTTTAACGACCATTGACGACAGAAGTGCTCATGTTTGAAGATTGTACACATGATAGTGGGTGAACTGACAATGCAACTACGATTGAACAGGAATTTCGAGAAATTATTGGAATGGTGCACAAACGGTGTAGTTTATGCTTTGGGCAAGCAACTACAGGTTGACGAGAGATCTTGCAATGAGTCAAGGGGATACATAAATTGATGGAATGTATGTGCGAGCTTGAGAAGTTGCTTGCTGAGTGGTTCAACCGACAAAACGTACTATTACTGCGTGGCGGGAAACAGCCCTTGTGAGAAGAAATCTTGCTTGAGCCCAAGGACATAGTGTGTATTTATGATTGAATGATGTGTGTCGGGGTGAATGGTGGGACTGACAGCGTCAATCCCCGTCGTTACCTTCATCATCATCATCTTCCTGCTTGAACGACTACCACCACCATGGACGAAGCAACATCCAAATCATTATGGATTGTCTAGCGATGAATTGAGAACAGTGCACATTTCTACGAATGGCCATTAACCATAAAGCCGGAGTATTTATAGTTGTGATCCTGGAGACGGTGAAAAGAGTAAGGAGTCACGAACACTGGTAGCGTTTGCCACATTATGTATTGCAACAGCTAGAGTACCAAGACGTCAGGCGTATACTAATCGCCAAACCCTAGCGGTCAAACTGCGTAATATGCTCGCTATATAAATGTGACGGATAAAAGTGAGTCCCACGCACGTTCCCTTTGCTTGCCTTGATGCATTCGTGGAGAAAATCTCAGTTGGCCTCACCTTGTCCTACGTTTTCACCCCCTCCCCCCGCATATTTAACAATGACAGCCTGTCATTAATTCGTGCAAACGATTGTATAGCTTCGTTTGTGATTGATTGGGTTGGACGCGTTTGTCATCTTTGCCACAATGTGCTGGATGTCCTTGATACTCATGCGTCCGATATCAAGATAGTGCTGCTGAACACCGTGTCTGAAGCGGAACTTGACAAAAGAACCCTTTCAATCTCGCGCATGTGTAGAATATAAATATTGCGTCATCAACTAGTGCATCAACTACATTCGTTAGCGAGCCAACCCAGCAACCGGTGCTGCACTGGTTAAACTCAGAAGATAAGGTTGAAAAGGAAGCCGACCTCGACAATCATACAATAAAATTTTCCAGGTATACCCAAGTATGTTCAGGTATCCACTTGTATTCCCTTTTACACTCCGTTTCAATCGCAAAGCAAGTTAAAACGACACGGTGGAATACTACTTGCATGCTCTCAGTCCCCCATTATTGTGTTGTTTTGTAAACAACATTACGATGTACATAAAGGTGACATGCATGTAGTTTATGCGGCACGAACAACTGATTTCCTGGCTCGTAAGTTGCTGAGATACTGGAAGAATCTGAATGTCCACAATGTGAACTACGCTGGTAAATATGTAAGCGAAGCGGTGCCGAACCCGATCTGTCAGGCTCAACACACATGATCACGGAATACGAATAGGAATGCCTGACTCAGGACAGCTTTGTAGATTTGGGCTACAGGTAGAGTAAGTTACACATTCCTTTCATGAACCACACGTGCTCACCATTCATTCCTTGGTACAATCCTAGAACGCCATCACTTTCCAAAACTTTCGCCAGGACATCGACAGAATTCTTGTAATGCAGCCTGTCTTTATCAGCATCCGACATTTTATCGACGGCTGTCTTCGGTGGTTTCCATTGCTAGAGTTAGAACGTTAGAACATCCAACCGATTGATACCGACACGATACAATGTAACTTACTAACTTCACTTTGGCCATTATATACGGATAGCTACGTTTGCAGGCTGTCGGAAGTTAATGTTGATTCTTGATGTAAAATATAAACTATGACACGAGTACAACACGGAAGCGACACATTCATATCTGCATACGATGCGTGCAAAGCTGGCACAATACTATGATGATACTTACGTTACGAATGTGGCCAAAGTCTTTGCGATGGCGCCTACTACAAATGTCTCTACGGCAGACAATCTTCCTTCGGTCGGTCTACCTGCTCGGTGGTTAACAGCCGCCTTCAATCGTTCGAAACTACCATACGTAATGGCACTAGAGGTGGGGTGTCACAATCAAAATGATTGTTCAGTGCTACGTCATCAAGGCAACAACGGAGCACTACTGATCAGGAAATGCTGCAGACACGTACGGATTGACACACAAAATCATTGATGGTGCAAATCCTCGCCATAATCCAGCCACACCTTCTTCTCTAACAATGTTCCTCCAAGTTCCGATGAATCCCATCCCCTTTTCTTCCCCGACAGCGGTCTGTAGTCGGGTATTGACTACGCCGATCGGCAGAGTGAAGATTTGACTGAAAGCACCAGCCAGAGCACCTATAGTCAATTCTGTGACTACACCGATTTCTGCCTTCTTGGATCGTTCATTATGTTCTGCTCGTATCAAGCTAGTTTGTAAGGCTGTGGTAAAAATGACAATTTGGCGCAGTCTGTGATTCCCGGGTGTCAAGTGATACGACGTACGAGTAGCAGTAAAAGTATGCAAAACTCTATGATTGTAGGGTGGTTTGCAAATTGGTTGCACTGATCTATCTGTCTCGTGACGTACTTGAGCGACAGTGCCAAACATGCCACTTAATAATCCCGAGTAGAATCCGAGCAGACCTTCATGCCTTAAAATTTTGATGAAAGCGTCGACGGCATTAAGATAAGTGTGCTTGTCATCTTGTACTTGTGCCAGATGCCTTGATTGCACCTGTAGCCTTGTTTTGATCCTGTGGTTGTGATGATAGGGTTTAAGTTCAAAGGAGCAAGTTCGTGACATGGTAGTCCCATGCAATGAAGGCTCTGCAAATTGCCTTTACTGAGATCATGTGCACGCTGGCTACTATGCCTCATCAATGAGCTCATTACGTTTTCGATTAAGATTGACGGCTAGTCCACATGGAATCCACCAACATCTCATTTCGAAGGTTATACACTATGTCATAATCCATCTTTTGGCACTGTCCAACCTCACGCACCATCCAGCCGATGCGTAGTAACACTTACGAATCAAGCGGATACACCAAGAGCAGTGCCAAGACAGCACCAGATGAGCCTGCTACGGCGTCACCAAAAGGCGTCAACTTGATGTTCTCCGGCATTTCATATGATTGTCTTGTTTTCAGTCCATTCGTGTGACAGGAAATCAATTGCTGGATGGACGATTTGAAGGTGGGGCTGATATGATGGATCTTTACGCAGAAAGACCTGTCATTTTGTTACCCCGGCGTCGCGCGGGGACAATCGCGCTACAGTGATGAATTTGAATTAATAATGGGCCCCCATTCCCGCGCTTGGGGATGGTAATGGCCCGCCAATTCCGCGATTACCATGTTGCTTGTTTGCACCACAATTGGCACTTGCCAAACATCTATTTCCGCAGGCGCCCGATGGGCATGTACGTCAGTGTAAGAACCTGACTAGCCTTCGATGAGGTAACTTGTACAGTTCTTATAGTGTCAAAAGTTTTGGAACGATGTAATAATCTTTCCAACTTTGGACATAAGCTGTGTGTGCAGGATGTGCGTTGCCATGGGAAGTCCAAAGGCTAACCAAAAACATTTCTGACGCCGATTGTGACTTCTCATCTGCGGACGCATCGATGCGAAAGACTGGACAGCCTGAATGTGGGGCAATCCAATCGGAGCCATTCACCGAATCAAGAATCTCTGGGCCTCTTTCAAGGCTCTAGCTTGTAAACTACTGGGATTTGTGGAGATTCGATCAATATGTACGACATCAGATGCCTGTACTCCTGTACACCCTACTCAAACTACATGAAGAGACAGCCAGCGCCAATCCCTCCACGATGGACGCTCTCTACGCTACTGCGAAAATTGTTGGTATCAATGTTCTCTTTCACCGTTGATGTCATTATGTTGTTTCACACGCCTTTACTTCAAGGTCAAAGAAGAAAAGCTACCATGGGAAATGTATCCAACAATGAAGATAAATTTGCCTTCCGTTTCGCCGAGGATGGCTTTTACTATGCAGCCGCCAAGGGCGCGTTTGACGAGTATGTGGATCAGAGAAAGAAGTATGAGTATCTGCGGTGGATGAGCATACCGACAGACGAAACGGTAGGTCCTTTAAACTGTTATCAACTCAAATGTGTGTCGATGATGCAAAAGCACATTGACATGTAACATATTCTTTCTATCCCCATAGTCCACTCGTCATGGCAATACACGACCAGGAGTAGAACGTCGTCGAATGCCAGAAAGTTCAATAGGTGGATCGTCTACTACTTCATCAGGCCATAACCATGGTTCTGGTAGTAGTCACTCTGCTAGAGCATTAGGTGTGGGAACTAAACATGACATTTTACAACAGAGTTCTGCCGTACGTAGAATTTGTTCAACAATGCGATCAGGTAACATGCTCACCTGTGGAAATCCGTAGAGGTCACGACAACGACGCCAGAGGGACTGAGCGTGAATGAAGACTTTCGAAAGAAAGACGAATAGAGTAGTGTTGGGTGGGCGATAATCATATTATGCACCGGAGTGAGAGAGTGTGATCGCAGCTTTGAGATGTGCATTGGTGGTGATGTTAATTTCAGTATGAATACAAGTGGACTTTGCCTTGAGAATATGCGGGTGCGACTATGGCTTGTATCCGTAATAATTATGGTCTCACATAGTAACCAAGTACTTGCTCAAGTGTAGTTCCACCCTCGACTTGTGTTGCCTACGCCTTGATTGATGTCAAGTCTGTGTGTCCTGTATGTTTTGTACAACAGTGACCCTCACAGCTTGCACAACAATGCTCTCGCGGTAGGTGTATTGCGTAACAATCCCACGAAGATTAGTTAGATTCCTTCCTACTCCAAGGATGAACTTCCTCGTTCGTGCAAAGACGCCACCCTGCTTTTTGATGGCCGGTTACTACCAGTTGAATCCTTTTAAACACGTGATGACACATACACCTTGTCTCCAACATTGACTCGTCTCTCCGCCTTCATTAGCGTATCGAACTTGTCGTTCTTGAGTCCCCTTCAGCGTGTCCTCAGTTGATCTTGCCACTGGCGAAGTTGCTCCAAATAATCTGCTGCTTCTGGTTCTAAATCAGTTCGTCGTTCAAATGCACGGTATGATCGCAGATCAGCAGGTTGATACCCATAATTCAACTCAAATGGTGAATGCTGAATTGAGCTGGACATTGCTGGATTATAATTGAATTGGGCCGGAGCTAGCCAATCAGCCCAATGGGTCTGTAGAAACGCAACATAGTTTCTAAGTTAGATTTGTAATGTCCGTTGGGTCATCTCCGTCAGCCCATGACTCTGAGGATGATTCACATAACTTAATATTCATCATCTCAGGCAAACTAGTCCAAAATGCGCTCGTGAATCGTGGGGCTCTATCCGACACAATAGACTTGGGAATACCATGGTGTTTGAAGACATGCTGAAGATACAAACGTGCGACTTGGTCGATGTGTATCGAGTGTCTTTACTCGAAGCTCAGCTTTGGCTGCGGTATGTCGATGTAGTTTCTCCATGTAGTCAGTTTCCTGGTAAGTCATTCTGATGTGTATTGGATGGTTGACTTATTTTAGATTAATTACGTTGACTGACACGTCCATTTATCTATCGAGTAGGAAGACTGAACCAACAGCATCTTTCGTAGCTGGTGGGAGGGTGGATCTACGACGAAGATGAGTCAAAAGACTCACTAGGCGGCTTGAACACCCGCGAAACAACGACCTACGTAAGTGAAATCAATTCTGCGAATTTTATTTGGGTGTTAACAACACGTCGCATAATAGGGATCTATCAAAAAACTTATTTCCAACACATTTAGAAATCCGGAGGTATACAAAGAATCATTACGGCACGAATCAGCTGCCAACTTCACACTGCCAATCGGCCTCGCACATTGCTAATCAAAGAACATTGGCTTTCGATATATTTCTTATAGCTCCAGGATGCATAGCACTGATACTTAGTCTCATCAAGAGTCAACCTCCAAAAATAAAATGATGTTTTCACTTGGAAGTCATCATGATCTGGCACCGCGAGAAAGGCGGTACCATAGCTGTATTCGCCTATTAGTCGTCTGCTAGTTGAAATTGCCGTAAGCGAGTCGCCTTGTTGGTCCGTCCCGTTCCAAATTCCAAACACTGAGCGCAACGTCAAACAAGCGCAAATGTCAGGCTCGAATCTCTTACTGTACATCAATCGACTGGGATCAACGAGATGGGTACACTCACTAGCAGTTAGCATATCTACGAGATCATCTGCTAGATCCAAACCTCGATGTGTATCACAGAGACCAACGTCGACCTCATTCACCAGGCACCTTTCAACAACCAAACGTACGTCAAACAGAGCTCTGTGTCCTCTCCGCTTCTGACTGATCAGCCACTCTACAATCCAGTGCTGCGGCATCAGGCAGTAGAGAAACCAAAACCAGGAGAAGGGCAAGCTTCATCCAACCATGGCCCCGAAAGTGAGCCAACTCACTTATCACGTCCAATGATAGGCTGAAAGTAACGTATATAACACCAGAGAATGAGAAAGTCACAGTATACGCCAAACCGGGAACGAATTTACTCGACTTGGCTCATGCCAACGATATAGATTTAGAAGGTACGTCCCCTAGTTTCATCACTGATTCATTATTTCAGTATCCCAACGTCGCATACATTCCTTGGATGGTATAGGAGCTTGTGAATGCTCTCTAGCTTGCTCGACATGTATGTGTCGTCAACCAAAAAAGGGAAGATGCAATCTGACATCCAATTGAGCCGATCTGTACATCAACATAGGCCATGTAATAGTAGACGAAGACTATTACAACAAGCTTGAAGAGCCATCTGATGAAGAAAATGATATGTTGGATTTGGCTTTTGGTTTGTCTGATACGTGGGTCATTCGGAGCTCTTTGAGGAATGTTTTTGGCCATATATTGATATTCTTTCATGGTATAGGTCCAGGCTAGGTTGTCAGATCCAAATGAGTAAAGACCTAGATGGGATTACTGTCAGAATACCTAGCGCTACTAGGAATGTACAGGCAGAAAAACTGAAATAGATAGCCCACGATTGCACATGCACTTTCGCCATAAACTAATCCACTATCACGTGCATACATACCTCATTTTAACACTAGCTTTACCTTTATGGACTTCTTGCATTCTGAATCAATACAAGAGCTCCTGAATTACCTTGTCCACATTGTGAAAATGCTGAACCACTGCATTTCTCCAAATCTCGATCGACCCTGGTCCCAAAGTAAGAGGTAGACACTCCACCGCTGAGGTCCCGTTGTTGCTTATTACTCTTATCCCAAGAGTCGACTGTTCACAGCCACGTTAGCATAATTGCACAGCGCCTACGATCCCGAGTATATTGGAGTGAGTAGAACTACAGAATAGAGTTAGTGACATGAGCGTAGTATTTTACCTGAATAAACAAGGATACAAAGATTAGAGTATACTATCGTTAATAAAGTAGACCGAACAACCATCTATCCCTCACTATACGCGGTTTACTGTATTTACAGCACTATGATCTATTATGTAATACTAATTTTGGGTATAATTAACCTTTGGTGGGTGACAAGCTAAGAAACTCAGAGCGTCTTTTGAGGTTCTCGACTTCCTTCTCCAGTCTAAATAGAGGTTATATAGGTCTAAATAGAGCATCTTTACTGCGATTTAACGTCAAAATGAGGATTTACCTTAAGCAACGTTCCTTCTGCTCAGTATATTCACGTTCGGCCCGTCGTTTACCCAACGAGAGGTTGGCTTCGTTTGATTCTAGCTCATCGATTTGCAGTTTTTGTTTCTTGACTTTGTCATAGAGTTTCTCCAATTCTTCGTCGTATCTTGATTTGAGCTTGTCTTTCTCAGACAATTGGAACTGCAAGTCTTTCAAGGTACGATCATTCTTTCGTGCGTCCTTTGCCAACTCAGCCTTCTCTCTCATGGCTGTATCTAGCTGTTGAGCTACCTCCTCAAGTCGACTTTCCAATCGCTTAGACACACCACTGCGATCGCTGAATACTGAGGCCTCTATATCCAATATTCTAGAGTTCAACTCCTTAACCTGCTTCTCCAAAGCGACCTACGCGACGTAGTGACAACGTAAAAGTAGAACACAATCGCCATATCCAACGAATCGCATACCTTAGTTTTTTCCAAATCCATGTTCAAAGCACGCTCCTTATTCAAGTCGGCAATAGCATCATTAGCTGTTTGCTCCGCTCTGCGTTGCTTGTCGCTAGCTTCACGGGCCTCTTCAGTAAGTTCTTCTACCTGATCACGTAGCTCCGCTGTATTAGATTCTAGAGTGTGGAGAGTTCTGCCCATATCACCACGAGCCCGGTCCGAATTATGAATTTGCTCATTCATGTCTTCGAGTCGTTGCTCCAAAGACCTTTTGGCCTTTTCCAGCATGACTCTTTGAGCATCGCCATCTTCTTGAGCAGCTTGCAGATCTCGTACTTGGATGAGAAGTGTATTGATTTGGTTTTGGAGCTCATCCTGAGTAGTTTGACCATCCACGTATAGACGCGTTAATTCATCAACTCGAACCTCTAAACGTTCCTTCTCCCTTTTCCAGGTCGTAGCAGATCTCAGTTCAGCTTCTAGCTTGGCAGAGACTTCCTCAAGTTCATGCTCCAGCTCTTTGTTGATTTCCTTTAAATTCAACCCATTATTCTTTTCTATCTCGAGTTCAGCCATGAGCTGTTTAATTTCTTTCTGGTATTTACGTCTGGTTTCATCTACCAAGGCTTCTCGTTCTTCTAGATCGACTTTGTGGCGTTCATGAGCTCTGTCAATCTCGTCTTGAAGTTTACGTTTAATCAAAGCGAAGTCGGCAATCTCAAGAGCATTATCTTCTTGCTGCTCTTGCAAGTCGATGAGTTGCTCTTCTTGTGATTTGGCACGATCCTCGGCCATCTTACGCTCTTTCAACGATTCTGCCAATGAGTCCTCCAGCTCCTTGATTTGGAGCAAAAGGGTTGATTGTGCTTTCTCGGCCTTGATGCGACCCAACTCAGCAGACTCGAGTTTGGCAAAGACTGAGTCAACCTTGGCTTTATAGCTGTCGATAAGCTCGTTGGAATCGCGGCTCTTGGTTGCTTCGGCATCAACACGGAGTTGCAATTCTTTTATATCAGCCAGGAGCTTACGGTTTCTAGCAGCTTCATCTCCTCGGGCTACTACTTCTGCTTCCAGTCGAGACTTGAGGGAACTGGTTTCAACTTGAAGTAACTTCTTTTGCTTATCAAGATTACTCATTTCTTTTGCTTTATCCTCTAAATCTTGGGCAGCAATACGTTGAGCTGCTAAAAGTGCCCTACGAGATTCCTCCAACTTCTCGATCTTGCCTTCCAACTCAGCTCGAGCTTCAGCTCGCAGTTTCTCGAGCTCGTTGGGGTTGACACTCGGCCGAGCGGCAAATTGGGCTCGAGCTTCCTGCTCTTCCTCCAGAGCTTCTCGTAGCTGTTGGACTTCCTTCTCAAACCTTTTTTTGGCTTCGAGCAATGATCGTCTAGAGTCTTCACCAGTACCTTCGAGTTCATTGGAAAGTTCATCAATTTTTTTCTCCAACTGTTTTCTTGCCCTGTCTAGTATCTCCAATTCTGCGTCTAGCCTTTCTATTTCGGCCTGAAGCGAATTGGCTTTCTTCTCATGACGCTGCGCTATCTCTTCAAAGTTGCGTCGTGCTCGTTCCTCATCCTCAAGACGTTGGAGCGCTTCGCGAGCAGTGGCTTCAGCTTTTTTACGAGCTTTTTCTTGGTCATCTTTGTTACGTGAGCTGGAATCCGCACGGGAAGTGAGCTCTTCCACCTGATCTTCCAGTCGTTTTTTGGCTTTCAAGATCTCCCCCTTCTGGGATAGTGCGTCATCTAATTGCTCTCCCAGCGAGTTGACTTCCTTCATTAACATTCGACGTGTTTCTTCCATTTGGGCTTCTTTGGCCGCCAAGTCTGCTTCGAATTTCTTACGAGCGTCGGCTAAATCTAATTCTAAACTACGCCTGGCATCAGCAGCTTTGATTCGCAAAGCTTCCTCCTCATCAAGCTGGGTCTTGAACTCTTCTACTTGTGATTCAAGTCGTCGCTTAGCTTTTTCGAGCTCGTGTACGTTCTTGCCGCCATCACCAATTTCATCGATCAAAGCCTTCAACTCGGTTTCAAGCTCGTTCTTGGACTTTTGGATGGAAGATACCTGCATACTCCGGTTATCTAACTCCAGGCTCAAACTATCAATTTGGGATTGTAACTTTCGTTGATTGGATTCGGCAACTTCTCGTTGGCGGCATTCCGCCTCTAAAGCTTGATTTGCGGCCGCTAATTCAGCTCTGGCATCCTTGGATGCTTTTTCCGCTAAACGAGCAGCGTTGTGTTCCCGATCAATTTCGACTTTCAAGTCTTCTATTTCAGCTGACAGGCGAGCCTTGACCTTCTCTAAACTGGCACCATTACGTTCTAACTCAGAGTATCGGCCTTGAAGTTCGGTCAGTTCTCGCGTAGCTTTCCGAGTAGCTTCTTCAAGTTCAGCGATCCTTCCTTTGGCGTCGCGTACATAACTGTCTTTGAGACTATCTACTTCAGACGACTTGGCAGCTAGCTTTTTGTTGAGGTCCTGTCGTGCAGAATCTTCTTCTTCTAGACGGCTGAGGAGGTATTGTACATCTACCGCCAGTTTCTTTTTTTGAGCGTCTATAGCATTACGTTTATTGACCTCTTCTTCACCTTCTTCACGTAATGATTCGGTTTGTTTTTGAAGGGACTGTCTTTCACGCTCAGCTCGTTGGTAGTTGGCTTCGGCTTCGTCAGCTTTTGCGGTCACCATTGCTAATTGCTTCTCAATTATTTCCTTTTGCGCCTTCAATTCTAATACAGCGCTATCGGATTGGTCGAACTGGGATCGAGTAAATTGGAGATCTGATTCCAGCTGACGACGAGTCTTATCCAGCCTGGCTTTTTGATCCTCAGATGTCTCTAATTCAGCTCTCAGATCCGCTATTTGGCGTTCTGTGGTAACTTTGGCTTTTACCAGCGTAGAACATTCCTGCTGAGAAGCGTCCAAGTCGGCACGCAACGACTCAATCATCTGAGACATTTTACGGCGGAAATCTTCAGCTTCGGCTTGAGCAGTGGACAACTGGGCCTTTAGGTCTGACAACTCGGCTTCACGAATGCGTCGTAATTCGTCAGCTTTGCCGGCCTCGTTACCCTTTTCTGCCATAAGCTGATGAACCTGCTCGAGTTCTTTTTCGACCTTTGATTTGAGTTTGGCAACTTTCTCTCGTTCGGCTTTTTCATTCTCTAAATCACCTTCAGTCGCATTTAGTTTGGCTTGGATATCACGTCGTTGGCTGTCTACAGAGCTCTTCTCTGCTGATTCTCGTTTTAGAGAGTCGTTGAGCTCGCTTATTTCCGCTTCTTTACGTTTTATTATCGATTCTAGTTCACTACGGATACGCGCTAGATCTGAAACACTATCACGTGTGATCTTCAGGTCACCTTCGAGCATGCTCCTGCGCTGTTCGAGCTGTTTAAGTTGATCTTCTTCAGCTTCCAGTTTGGCTTCAAGTTCTGCTATTTCATTTCTGAATTTGGTATTCTGATGACGAAGGTCTGCTTCCATGTCACCTGTTTCCTTCAAAAGCTTTTGAAGGTCTGTTATTTGATTTTGAAGACCAGACCTATCAGATTCTAATTTACGACATTCGGACGTGGATGCGGCTAAATCTGCTTCCAAAGTCTTGGCTTTAGATTCATTTTGCTCCCGAGTCTTCTCCAGCCGAGCCAAATTGGCACCACCATCACTGAGCAGATCGCGCGCTTCTTGTATTTCAGCTTCAAGTTTCTTTTTGGCGCCTTGTAGTTGCTCGTTTTGCGTTTCACGATCGTCAAGCTGCATGGCCAACTCCTTCAGACGGTCTGCTAATTCTACTTCGCGTTGTTGGGTACGAGCTAGAATTTCAGCTTGGTTAGTGGCGGCGTTTTTCTCTTGCATGAGTGCCTCTTCGATTTGACGCTTCTGAAGTTCTAATTGCTGGCGCAGAGCTTCAGCTCTAGCTCTTTCTTCAGCTTCCTTTGTGGCTTTATCTTCCCAAGCTTTAGCGATTTCTTCGCGCTTACGTAACTCTTCATCAGTTCGAGCTACATTGAGCAGAGGCTTCACTTTGCAGAACAACCTCCACCAAGACCATTCTCGTAATGTGACATATATACGAGCGTTTTTTTGGATTGTTTTAATAGAAGCTAATTGTCGGTTTTTCTTGGTGTATGCGCGACGAGCTAAGTAACCACGAATCATAGCTTGAATTTTGGTTACTAATTTGGCTAGACGCTCATCACGAAGTTCTTCGAGCTCGGCAAGCTAGGTTAGACGTGCCATCGGAATTAGTGATGATACATCGTCGAGATGATTCGACCTGAAATACTTACCACACCAGCGCGGAAGAATACCTTGGAACTACCAATGCGGTATTGATTTTTGTCCAGGTTCAGGGTTTCAAGCAACGTTTGGGTGGCCTTGCGACCATCCATGTATCCTTGTGGGATTACACCGGGACATAAGACTTCATATCTTTGACGGAAATCCGCAAACAATAGCCGGTTGGGAAAACCTGCTCTACAGATACGAATACCTTCAAGCACACCATTACATCTCAACTGGTCCAAGGCCAAGTTGGTGTTAAGTTTACCGGGTTTCTTTTCTTCGTTTGGAAGGATACAACGAACGAAGTGTGGCTCAGTGGAATACAGCTGTGACATAAGAGAAGCTAGCTGCTCCTTGTGTCTTTGAGCAACCTATCGAAGAAGGATGCGATAAGCGACTGTTCAGGATCATCAAGGGGTTGACAAAAAATACACACAGTACGGAAAGCTCCTTTCTTTGTGATTGCGGCCATACCAGGTTTATATGATGACGCCTCGTCGTCACCCAAAGAATCTGCCCATAGCTCAGCGATGCACTTCTCAGTAGATTGAGCCAAAAGACGGGTAACATTTTCATTGAGAGGGTCTTTGTTCTTGTCGAGCCAGTTGGCAGATGCGTACTCAACTTTACCCGCATAGTGGTTCAAAATGAAGCCCATGTTGAATCGAGGTACCTCATACTTAGCAGACTTGCCCTTCCAAAATTGGTTGAGCTTCTCTTGAAAGGTCTTATCGGTGGCTTTTGGCATGACACACTCTTCATCCAAACAAGACAAGATACCAATGGGCTATTTAGCGCCGGAAGATTAATGGGTGCTGTTTATGAGGAATGTAACATGCAGTGCCACGGCAGACACTCACCGACGTTTTTTCAATCAGATCAATAGTCGGTTGTAAATCAAGACCAAAGTCAATGAACTTCCATTCGATGCCTTCTCGTCGATATTCTTCTTGCTCAAGGATGAACATGTGATGATTGAAGAATTGTTGAAGCTTTTCGTTGGTGTAGTTGATCAACAACTGCTCGAAGGAGTTGACCTAAGAGTGCGTAACATGAATTAGTTGTAGTGCTGTACACTGCTGTACATACCTTTTTTTACGTTTTGGCTTACCTCAAAAATTTCGAAACCAGCAATATCCAAAACACCAATAAAGGAAGACTTGGATGACGGAGTGTAGATAGCCTGATTGATGCGTTCCACCAAATGACCAAACATACGCTCGTATATTGAACGGGCCAAGGATTCGATGGAGTACAAGACCTGTTCACAGTTACGAGCTGATACCACCCAGTCACGGCCAGCCTTGATCTTTGGACGTAGCAAGGATTTGATAAATTCAGCAACTGGTATCCCTAATACATGACAGACTTGTTCTACTACACGGTTGGAAGAATCAACCAAATTGGCTTGATCTTCTTTATCTGAAACAACTTGAATACCGCCCATATGAAGGATTGCGGCAATGACTCGGAAGTAGTTTTGTTGTTCCTCACTGGAAAATTGCATGATGTTCATTGAATCCTAGATTCATTTGGTGTCACATAAGAGTATCAACATGGTTGTCCTACTTACTGTTAACGACTTGAAGTCGGCAGCATCATCAACCCCTTCGATGTTCTTGTTAGAGGTCTTGATAAATCGGTATTCGTTCAGATTGTCCTTCAACAAGAATTTGTCTGGTCAAGACGAAATGTTTGATGTGGATTTAGGAGGTTATGTGCTAACTGTGGACATAACGTACCTCGCATTTCAGCAGTAGCACCACGCAGTAACTGATAAAAGATGTGGTAGTTTCTTTCCTTGGAAGTTTGATGAGTGACGCGAGACTTTTCCAACAAATATTTTTCAATGTTGGCTCCAACAATGTGACCACTTGGTGAGAATTCAAGACGAATGAATTTACCCTTGGAGAGTTGAAGGACATGAGACGCCGAATCTTCTCAAATTTGACAACAGACACCTTGGGTAACTTACAAATCGAGAAGAGTTGTTGTTACGGACCGTTTGAGCATTTCCAAAGGATTCAAGAATTGGGTTGGCTTGCAAAATTTGAGACTCGAGAGTACCGGCTTTTTTGCCACTAGTGCCACCAGCAACAGAGGCAAAGTACTGGATGACCTTTTTTGTGTTTTCAGTTTTACCAGCGCCAGATTCGCCACTAACGTACATGTTTGAGCAATCACATTTTGGTCACGCGCACTGCAGAAATTCATTGTTAAACTCACGTAATCAAGATGGATTGATTTTCACGGTCCTGCAACATGTCAAAGTATGCAGCATCCGAGACGGCATAGACGTGGGGTGGCATTTCAGCCCGCTTCCTGCCGCGATACATTTTGACAACTTCTTCAGTGTAGATTGGTAATTTTTTATAAGGGTTCACAGCCACCAAGAAAAGGCCAGAGTACGTCTATTGTATGAATGAGTTTTATGCAGGTCGTATCTCTTAATACATATGCCGAATACCATATCATGGTACTCACGTAGATCAAGTTGGAATAGTAGCGCAGCTTCAAGTTGTGTATGACTGATGCCTCATTCAGGTATGTCAAGTCAGCCATATCTTCCACCTTGTCAAACTTTGGAGGATTCATCTTTTCACAGTCGTTGATATTGACGGTTCGTTTCTATGTGTATGCTAAGATGAGATCGTACGAAGCTTTGATGAGAATCTCTGCTGCATGTATATCATCTAGGCCTTCCCAATATCTCATGGGAAATGTAAAATGTGCTCCACGTAGGCACGTACGGTATCATTAGTCAATTCAACCAAAACATTGTCACCATCTTCCTTGGCAATGGTACCAGCAAGGTAGCCGTCCTCCTTATCAGCTACCCAAACCCATTTCTTCTCTGCCCATTGAGCTTGAGCGAACGGATCATTCACGATGTTCTTAACCCGCCCTAACAAGGCATTCGTATTATCACTAGTAGATATGTTTGCTGTTGCCATTTGGAAGCAGGAAATCGCAGTGTACAGGTATGAACTAGGATATATGATGGTTAGATGAGGTTCAGCGCTCTCCCGCGGTTGATCTCTCCAGGGCAGGCGTTTCGGCATGATGTGCTACATCAACGTACGTATTGCGGATACAACAAGCTGCGAATCGGCTAGATCCAGCGTCTGGAGATGGTCGGACTGGTTGAGAGAATATATACACGGTGGGTCCAGACTTGATCCTTCCTGTACAAGGGGAGTTCCTGGAATCACGATGATTGGAACGACCAATACGGCGTAGGCCAAGCACAATCGCACCATCGCACATGCATACGTAATCACGCTCGCTGCTTTTGCGACGGGCAACCGCAGTGCTCGGCTAGCTAGGCTATGGCGGAGCAAGGCAGCAGACGTTCGGCCCAATGACACGTCACTGTGCTGATGCTGTTTCTCGACGACGACGTGGCGGGTTGATGACCATCGTGCATGGCCTAGCGCCCGCCTGTCCGACTATGTATGACTTGTATGGCCGCTCTGCTGCGGGGCCGCAACGCTGAAAGCACCATACGGACTCATCTGGAGATATCCGGGAGTCCGCACCAGTTGACAGGAGCGTCCCGCGAGGAGGGGCCAGAAAGCAGTCGGGCCCCTGACCCCATTCCTTATCTGACCCCTCTACAACCACATTGGCACTCATTCGCGCTGCAGGGAGAGCAGCATGGGCAATCTGTATCTATTGGATTATGGCGCGGGCAATGTACGCTCCCTGCTCAACGGCGTGCGATCTCTTGGAGTCGAGATAAGGCCTATAGAAACTGCCTCTGACTTCGGCAAGGCTGATGTACGCTCGGGGCGTTCGCTTGGAATGTAAATTAACTCGTCTAATCATCAAGTCAGCCAAGTAGCGCATACTGTTTCCCGGGGTTGGACACTTTGGAGCTGCCATGCAACGATTGCATGCACGAGGCTTTGTTGACCCATTGAAAGCCTACATAGCGTCGGGCCGACCATTCATGGGTATATGTGTGGGTCTGCAGTGTCTATGTCTAGGATCGGACGAAGCCCCAGATATACCAGGCCTGGGTCTGGTTCCTGCCAAGGTATCCAAGTTCGATGACTCAACCAAATCAGTACCGCATATGGGTTGGAACAGTGTAGATATAATAGACCAGCCAGCCGATAGGGAGGATGTATATGCGGCACTCAACAATGATGGCCCTGACTCTTCGAAATACTACTTTGTACATTCATACGCTGTCATGTCCTCGTCAGCAACAAAAGAGTGGGAGTTTGGCACAACGACATATGGAGATCAGACATTCGTCAGTGCCATGAGGAAGGGGAATGTGTTCGCGACTCAATTCCATCCTGAAAAGTCTGGTTTCGCTGGTCTTAAAGTAGTTAAATCGTTCTTGGCTGGAGCTGCGGTGCCAAGTAGTGATACTATTCCGAAATCGCTGCACGCAAATGGATACTACACCATCACCACTACCACCCCGCATACAGATAGATTGACTCGCCGAGTAGTAGCCTGTCTAGACGTCAGAGCTAACGATTCCGGTGATCTAGTAGTTACAAAAGGCGACAAATATGATGTACGCGAAAGCAGCCTGTCTGGGATAGGCGATGTACGAAATGTAGGTCTTCCTGTAGATTTGGCTAGACGGTACTTTGAAGAAGGTGCGGATGAGATTACCTTTCTGAATATCACATCTTTCCGATCAATACCATTACGAGATGCCCCAATGTTGGATGTGCTGAGACGGACATCTGAAAGAGTATTTGTTCCATTAACGATTGGAGGTGGTATACGAGATGTGACTGATCCAGATGGAACAGTCATACCAGCACTACAGGTAGCTGGTGAATACTTCAGGTCAGGGGCAGACAAAGTATCAATCGGCTCAGATGCCGTATATGCGGCTGAAAGGTATTGGCAGATGGGTTGTAAACGAGATGGGACTAGCGCGATTGAGCAGATTGCGCAAGTATATGGTAATCAAGCTGTAGTCATATCCGTAGATCCTCGACGAGTATATGTCAACAGTCCAGCTGATGAACCAAATCATGATATGATCAAAACATCCTTCCCTGGTCCAAATGGTGAAGGCTATTGTTGGTATCAGTGTACAGTCAAAGGTGGCAGAGAAGGTCGAGATTTTGATGTTTTGCAATTAGTTGTCGCATGTGAGGCATTGGGAGCCGGTGAAATTCTATTGGTTAGTGTCTATAACTCATCATCCTCTTCCCTTCGGTACCTCACACACACTCCTCATCAGAATTGCATGGATAAAGATGGCACCAACTCGGGATACGACCTTGAATTAATCGCATCAGTCAGAAAAGCAGTTCACATACCGATCATAGCTTCGTCAGGTGCCGGTAGAGTAGAACACTTTTCGGAAGTGTTTGAAAAGACAAATGTGGAAGCGGCATTAGCAGCCGGTATCTTCCATCGGAGCGAAGTATCCATTTCAGCTGTCAAAGAACATTTAAGGAGCAAAGGATATCAAGTGCGTGGCATGGAACAACCATTATAAATACCTCTTCACAATATTCGACTGTATCTGTCGCGTGTACTCGTTATGGCCTCTTTGTGTGCAGAGCGTCATACTACTGAAAACAACAGAACTACACCATTAACAAAAAGGGCGAGTTATGAAATCAGCCTGCCTTACTGCCTCGAGACTTCCTCCATGCCTCAATATCAGCTTTGATTCTCGCGTTCAGTTTCTTCTTCAGATCTGGTCTGTATCCTAGCAAGAAGAGGAATTCCATCCAGACAAAAAGGACAGCGAGCACAAGCGCTAGTATGACACGGTACTAATTAGACGGATGTCCAGAAAATACACAATAACAGGTTCCTTTACATTGAATCAAGTTGTCAAACAATGCGGGAGCTCGACCTTCAGCCAAGAAATGGCCCGCGAATTGAGCAGCCCAAGCCATCAAATGAACCAGTAGAGCTATGCTGTTCGCGTTTGGTACAGTCTTCAAGAAAACATTGGCTGCTCGGCATAATCCGACGAGTACCGGAGCGTATAGTGACTAGGGTTCATCTGATACACTTAGACACATGACAGTCGTCTGTAGATTCTTGAGAGATACAATACATACGCTAGCGATGGGTTCCAATAGGATAAAGTACCCAGCATAACCCAAGGTGACGAAAAGGGATAGGTTTGCAGGCAGGTATTTAGCTAGTGACCATCCAAATGCAGCTCGAGTATTGGCTCCCTATGAGCATTATGGTTTGATATGACGCGAAGACTAGTATTCATCAAAGTGCAGACTCACTTACAAATACTAATGCAGACCAAAAGATTGTTGGGACGAACACCATGTGAATGGCTACGTTTCTAGATCAGGATCGCATGAGATCGAGCACCCATTCATCGCGGCGTCTTTGGGATCTTACAATGGATTGCTGTGATCTAGATTGATGTTTTGCGCGAGTCAGATGATTAGACGAGCGAGACATATATGTAACGTACATGCGCCATAGGAACACAGCTGGGCTTCTAAATCGAACAGTTTGGAAGCCGCTGTCATCGTTGAGTTCTTGCTGACTTTTCTGAGTGATCACTTGGCAAGCGTACTGCTATGGATGCTGAGTTGCCATATTATTATGATGAACGGCACTCATCACCGATGATACGGTCGAAACTATCTTAGAATGGAAGTAAAGATTAGGAATGATACCGTCAGCAACGTAGTAAGTGCATGCCATCAGCGCAGTGGCGACTTGCCTTACTGGACTAAACCTAAGCCTTTGACGAAACATCGCATCCGGAAGAGAGGGTAGAGGCTCGACGAGGTTGTCAAGTCGTCGACATCCAGCATCAAGAAAGACCAACCTAAAGGAGGATGGGAGCGGAAGAGCACCATTTATCTCGCAAGGGACCGCGACCACTCGATGGACCCATACCACCACATCCCATTCAAATTGGTGTGGTTTTACCCCCGTCCCAAAACACGCATCTGATCAGCTCTCATCATGAAGTCACTAATACTGCTTATATGTCGCCACATACTGCCTTTCCAGAAGCAGCATCACCAGATCTATTATTGCCATTCAATGAAGAGGCCTTTGCTGCGTCGCCAGTAAAGGCAACTCAACAACAACGGAAATGGTGTTTGGCATCCTTCACCAGTAGCAGTATAACCAAGCATAAGGCATCAAAACAGCTCGAGCTACCGAAAACACAGCTGGAAATGGATTGGCCTATTTCCGACACCGTGCAACCGCTGCAATCCAAGTTGACAAAGTTGGTTGGAACGTTAAGGCCAGGATCACATTCTGATCCAATCGCTGTAGTCACTCGCGAACTATTCGAAGACATACTGTACGCTTTTTTTCTATACAGATGCACAACATTGCTACGTACACCTCCACTCCAGCCACGAACAGTCGGCAGGTTTTTACTCATATTTATCCCAATGTGGTATAACTACCAACTATGTGTAGTAGATCATGATGTCATACTACCTCACGACTCTGTTTTACATACGATATGGAGGGTAGTCAGGATTGCTGCTACATTCGGAGTTAGTTGGTGTGCTCCTAGTGTATTCCATTCTGTTGAACCAACAGCAGCCGCGTTCATTTCTTTAGCTTTTGGATTACGGTCATTTGCAGCAGTGACGTACTTTATAATTGCCCAGGTCAATGATAAGACTACCATGTCCAATAACGCTTCAGCCTCCATGTTATTCAGAGCAACATCGCTATTGCCATCCATGTTACTTTATATAGCAGGTTGCTTCACCCTACGAGAACTATTCTGGGCATTAGCAATAATGTCTGAACTTGTGGTATGGTGCTTCTTGGGAAGAATCGACTGTAGGTTGGGAAACCCATTAGGTCATCTGGAATGGCAGCGAGCTAGGGACCGACTTGCAAGAATGGCGTTGATACTAACCTCCGTCTGTATCCTCGACATTGTCGAAGTACGAGTAGGAGTAATCAACGGCACAGGTCAAATAAAACTCAACGTCAGCAATTTCTTATATGGTGTCGCAGGCGTCAATATATTATATGGGTTATTAGTCATGACACGAAAACAGTCAACATTAGCAGCCCCAGCTCAAGCACCTTGGTGGGTATTCAATCAACACGCACCCATCCTACATCACATATCTACATTCCTACGCTGCTTAACCCACGCGTGCCTGATACTGGTCACAGGACTAATGGCAAACATGCTCCAAAATCTATACTCAAAGAGTCTGGGCATAGCGTTTGCACCAATCGTACCACCGGGTGCCCCAATTTTGGGCACATCAGTAACCCTCACGAAACGAAGCCTCATCGAACGAGCAATCGTATCAACGGGTGGATCTACACCAATAGCACCATTATTAGTTCGTAGTCTTCTGACAAGCGCACTCATTACCGATACGTGGCAGCAGGAAGACGTGTTTGCTGTAGCTTTAGGGTCAGCCATGATGTTTTCAACTATAGCTGAATGGTTTGATTCTATAAAAGGTTGGAGGTCGTTAAGATGGCAAGAGAAAGGACGGTTGGTGTTGAGGCTATGTATTGGTCTGTTGTTGGCTGGACCAGCAGCTGTATCGCTCTCCATAGGGAGTACTATAATCGCCGTTTCTATTGTTATGGGCTGCTTCATCGTATTTGAAGAAGTAGCTTGCTATCTCATATGAATTGCATTTCGGACTTCTGCCTCTGAAAGAAACTGAAATTTCACGGTTACAATATACAAGTAGTTTGGGCAATTTCAAAAGCTTCCATATGTTGATTTTCGCTCGTTCGCTTCGGATCATGCCCGCTGATATCGCACTTAAAGAGTTTATTTGTGGATGTGTGATGATACATAGATGACGCGACCCAGGCGTCGCTAACCTGAAAGGGTATTCACAAAAACATCTCCTCACACACGCTGATAAAAAGTGATCGTACGTTTGGTTCAACCCTACCGCCCTACCGTTGGCTCTTGCTGTTAAAAAGCGTGCTGACAAGCGACCATGTCTTGAACATCCAGCTCGTGCAGATAGAGCGATTTGACTACATGCATACCAACCAGTACCAACCATGGACCAAGCATCAAATTCTTATTTAGTACCGAGTATTCTGTCTCTTTACCAGTGCGCCAGTATCTATTTGATATATTTATTATGGACTTTTATAAAAAAAAGCCTTGCCTCTGGCAGATCACGGCAGATCTGCAGCTGTATTCGATGGAAACATCCAACAGCCAAACCTTACAAGTAATACCGTAACGTCTTCATTACCAATCTTCATCTCTCACGTATGTGTTGTCCACACTTTACGTGTATTAATTGCAGTTACAATAAATTGTGATCTACAACCCAGATCTACACCTAACACCCATTCTACATCTCTACTCTCAAGATCATCCAGCGTGGACAGACCCGCTAGCACAACTCCACTGTTTGGCGGAGGTTTCCTCAAACCTTTGGCTATAACGGAGATCTTGGCGACAAACCCGTTGGTGAGGATAGAGTTGTGCAGGATGTTGATGCGTTGGGGTTGGGAATGTTTCGTGCTTTTCGGGTTCTTGGGACGTAACCTGCTGTCATGTGCTTGTCTGCGTTGATGTAACAGAGAAGGCTTAAAGAAACAAGTCCAATAAGTGATGCAATATCAAGAACAAGTACTTAGCAGTAGGGACCTTGATTGATGTTAGATGGCTGCACAATGTGGGTGTATGTGCGTTGCTCTCATCTCTGCCTCCTTTCGAATGTACTAACGATCTTTTCGAAGCAGCTAGGCGGTCTCACAAACCGCGAAACCATACAGCCTCACGCCTGGTAAGTCTCTGATGTTTGCCTCATGCCAATATCCAGTAGGTTCAGCACTGAAATTGTCAAGTTGTCCAACCAGTAGAAATAGGCGACTTGGACAATTGCGCTTATAGTCACGCCCTTGTGGTGTGGTAAGTTCTCAATTAGTCACACATGCTGGATGATTCGCTAACCTACTGTACGTCTGTACAATTGTAGTACTTGTTGAGTCGATCAAACTGCGTGGAGATGATATGGATTGGTTTCTGTATCTTGAATCTTCATAATCCTCATAGCTTCAAAGTTGTAGTGTTTGTGAACTCGCGGCTGATGATTGATCAGGTACCAGGCGATGGAATATGCTCCAGCTGCTGTTGCGACACTTGCAACAGACATGGGTCGTTCCCTCTCAACACGTGTCGTTGGACTCGGTCAACAAGCTTAATCCATGTTTCATGATCGTGTGAATTACTTGATAACAATGATTTTCCATTAGAGAATTTGGCCAGATTGCCCGGTTGGTTAATGCCAAAACAAAAATTCATCACTAATACCCACCGGACATTTTCTACAGTTGCTTTTCGATCGTTTGATAAGTTTGTTGCTTCAGTTGGATTTTGGAAATTGGGGATTGGGGATTGGGAAGGAGACGAGACGCCTAACATGTCATATTCGTCGGACGTAGTAAGTCGCAACACCTATGCGTTGACGTGATTGCAGTTTCTACGGCTGTGTTCATGGTGAAGAACACCACTTACATTCATTACAAGAAATCCAACATCATGCGAGCTTGCGTTCAGTGCAATGTACGTATTTTGCCATACTCATCATTGATACAATTATGTTGAGATATATGTCTCGGTTCATTTACATGGTATACATCTACATTGTAACGAATCTACGCGAGATTGTTACGTAATACGCCTACCGCGAGAGCATTGTTGTGCAAGCTGTGAGGGTCACTGTTGTACAACACATGACACACAAACTTGACAACAATCAAGGGTAGACAA
>QEAN01000071.1:0-25717 GCA_006535955.1 Synchytrium endobioticum | reverse complement strand
TCTGCCTCTCATGGAGAAGAATACTTCAACATGGCTGCTGACAATGATGGGGGTTTGGACGATGACTCAGCTGACGCAGCCTTTGCCAAAAAGGGTGGCTACGGGCGCGGATTTGGTGGTGGTGGTTATGGTCGCGGTTACGGGGGTGGTTACGGTCGCGGTTACGGTTATGGATATGGCCGCCGTTACGGAGGTGGTTATGGCTATGGTCGAAGATTTGGTGGGAGGTTCTGAGTAGGATGATAGTTCCTTGCATATTGTTGTATATACTACACCGGGTCATTGCGCAGCCTTTTGATAGATTTTCAGATCAGAGTACCCACGAGACTTACTATACGCGATATGAATGACATCAGCTGATCATACTCAAACATGTTCACCTTGCCCGTTTGTCCTTTTGACAGTTCAAGTGATCATCTCTAATAGTATGGTTATACGCAGACCCGGCAGTCATATCGGTGTGGACTCTCTGAATGGCATTGGCTCAGCTTCATGTAAAAATGGTATGCGCGGAATGGGTATCCATTTCATGGTGGTAGGAAGGCCATAGCTTTACCGCGTCGTACTTTGTAGTATGATATACATCTCCATCATGTTTGGGATGACGGTAGTTATAAAAGTTACTTTTAGTCCACTTGTGATACTGTCATTATTTAGCCTGAGTATATGGTCACGGTAATGCAAGCGAGGGGACAATATGTAACAATGTTGAAAATCGTGTGAGGGAGGCCATCATATGTTGCTAATGATGCTGGCAAAGCAATTCTGGAACTTTGAATTCAATGGCATTTGCGTAAACCACATCTAGTGTACTCTGCGTGCGCCTGCCCTTGCGACGCGATTCTGATGGAGATCAGAATTTTGTTGATTTTGTAAGAAGCAGATCTGTGCACCTGGAGAGTGGATACGCCATAATTCTGTCTGATCTGACTTGATGGTGCTGCAGTCCCGTACTGTGAGTCCATCAAAACAATTCGACATGCATAAATACATCTCCACAGGCAAATCAACAATTTGCACGAGATACTGCTATAATCCAATCATAATCTACTAGGAGGACACATCGTAAAATGGTATGCGCTCCATGACACTGATGAGGATGAATAGCTAGCTCTTGTTCGGGTGGAATACATTCAGCTGTCGGATTCATCCAGACAAGTTGTGGATTGAAAACTGTGCGAATTACGTAACGAGAAATGAGATTCCAGGGCTGCAGCAATGATCATTGAGATGCGTGCACAGTAATGCCTTGATTGATCATGCCGGAGTCACATGTCGTCATATAATCAATCCGGTTTAATTTATCACTAGAAAACAGCATTCGGCATCAAATGAACTCTGCATGCCGCTGACACTCTCCCGTACATGACTAGGAAGGCGGAAAAGCTGGTTCCAAGAAGGAGAAGGCTCAGCCACTATCTCGGGCTGCTCGTGTAAGTAATCGTAGGTCTGAAGAGCACATTCGCAGCAAGAGTTTGTTGCGTTTGGACAAAGAAGTAATAACAATAACAATCCTTCTTACGTCAATCCTGACCTCATATAGGCCGGATTACAATTTCCAGTCGGTATGTGCCCAATAGTACGACATCATGAATGTGTGTGCTCACAGCGCACACGCAATATCACATATCAGGTCGTATCCACCGTTACTTGAAGGCACGATCGCAGAACAATATTCGTGTCGGTGCCAAGGCGGCTGTTTACTCTGCTGCCATCTTGGAATACTTGACTGCTGAAGTGCTAGAACTGGCTGGTAACGCCTCTAAGGATTTAAAGGTCAAACGTATCACCCCTCGTCACTTGCAGTTGGCCATCCGTGGTGATGAAGAATTGGATTCACTCGTCCGTGCTACCATTGCTGGCGGCGGTAAGTTGCTGATTGTTTTATTATCGTCGGTGAATGTTTGCCCGGATTCACCTGAGTGTGTATATCCTGGCACTCACCAAACAATAATGTAGGTGTTATTCCACACGTACACAAATCCTTATTGCCAGCTCCTGCGCCAAAAGGACCACCAGGGACTGCCCCTATCCCTCCTCCCAAAAAGGCACAATAAACCCATAATATCCTACTTTTAATATTGTCGTATATTCTAGTTGTTTGTTTATTTACATTCTCGTATTATTTCAAATCTGAAAAGGGGTATGTTGGTTGTCACTAAAAATTGGTGCTATAGTACGCAAGTATTGTTGATATGTTATTTAGTTGCCCGCTTATATGAAACTACCTCCAAAGTCATGTACTTGTGTTGCTAGTATGCTGCTGCCATAATTACGGTGTATATAGAGCTCTAGTACATACAGGACAAACGGCAAGACACACAATTATGGAACAATCTTTGGATCATCTTCTTCTCCTTTCCCATTACTGCCGTCACCGTCCAAAGGTTCTCCATCATCCACATCATCTTCATAATCAAAGTGTCTTAAATCTGAAGTAGTCCTAAAACTCTGATTAAACCTCAACATGACATTGATGTCTCTAACCCAATCCCTAGAACCAGACGATACTTTGGAAGAAGTAGCTAGCCCATTACCAAGTTCATTATCCATGTACAACCGATTCACACATGGAATTGGATATGACGACATTTTGACATGTATGGATTCACTCTTTTGAAGCATGTGCAGTGGACGACCGTCAATTGAGAGCTCGGCGTTTGAACGTGGCGATTCCGGTGTCAACTAGTTTCATGATGAATCATTCAGAAGTGCCAGAAGAAGCTGCAATGGGTGATAGAAAGCGGCATACTGCAATCTGAATAGCAGACGTATGGGGTAATATAATAGGTCTGAATGATAAAGATCTCGGACATATCGGTGTCATTATCATCGACTGGACACTGGGATGAACAATCGGGCCTATTGTCACAAAGATATAAAATCCGTTGCAAAAAAACTCATGCCGATGAACCGTACCTCCAGCTGACAACGAGTACGCCGTCGATCCCGTCGGTGTGGCGACTATGAGCCCATCGGCCTGTTGGCAAGAAAGAGCTGAGTGCTTATGTCTGGTCTGTCCCGTATTTTTTTGCATGTGGAACTTACGACTGCGTGAGTCAACACTTCATTATTCACTATTACTTGAAGAGAAGTCAAGTGTGTCATGCGGCCTAAGCGTGAGAAGCGTCTCAGCATCCAACTCCACACGCAAGAGAAGCAGTCAAGCATCGTATCCTGCCTCGATACAGCAGCACTTCATTCATGGCTTGAATGTCTATGTGAAATAATGGTCAGAGCGTCTCGATGACAAACGACCAGGACACCGCACCGTGCGCAAACCCCTGTATCCGCTCCCCATCCAGACCGTAAACCCCACACGCAAGCCGCATCCGCAGCAACACCGTGACGTCGCCCTCCACAACCTTTTTCAGCGCGACTCGACAATGGTGGATGTGGTACGGCAGCAGGAACCCGAGACTGCCCAAACTGAAACTGATGATCGGCGGCACGGCTTTTGGGAACAGGCTCGTGAGATGCAGCATCGTCCCATCGCCGCCCAGTGCAATCGCGAAATCAACGACCCGGCTGTACTCCTCGTGCGGGGATCCAGGGGGCGCGACATACACGGGCGGCATCGCAAAGGGCGGCGACTGGAAGAGCGGGGCTGTGCCTGGCTCCACAACAATGTTGAGGTGCGGGAAGTCGGTGCACAGGTACTGCATGACGGTGTAGAACGCCTGGTCTGTTTTCTCATCGTTGGGTTTCTTGACTATCAGACACGTGCGTGGAGGATCGATCCAGCTGAGTTTGTGCTCGTGGCTAGTTGGGTGTGCGTTGGTGCCAGAATAGCGGTGGTAACAGATGGGTCTTGTACATGGATGCAGAGGTGACGACCTGACTGATTTCGGATCTGGGACCGACACAGCTGGCATCCACATCTATCACGAGACCGCATGAATAAGCCAAGATCGTGATAGTTCGAGCATCCTCTGTTTCTGGGTGACAAGGACCAATAAACGCACCGTCCCAATGGTCAGGCAGTTTGGCCCTCACTCTATCGGGGAGTTGGGTAGTATAGTCGCCGAAATCAACAATCTTTATAACGCGCTGATGGCATTGATGAGAGTTCTGAGGGGCCTTTGTTGTATAATTGCGATGAGGATGGCAGCACAATCCAGGAAATGGCCGACGATTCGATGAATACTGAAGCTGTTTGATGATGATTTGGAAGTGGGAGAGGGCCCGTCTCACCGCTGGATTCCTCATTGTGGATAAGCGGCCCACTTGCACGTCGACGCAGAAGTGCTGGTGTGACTGGAGGTTTGGATTTTTGGACAAGAGACACGGAAGGCACCCACATCAAGGAAGACATCTAATTGATGAGTGGCGTCCAGCCCTAGGTCTTCTGTTAATATTTGAGTAGCCCACCATTCAACGTGACAGGTCCTTCATTTTGCACTTCACTTACAACGAAATTACGTGATTATGCATACAGTAAGTCCAATATAGATAACCACTTTAACTACACTGCCTTCCCTCTAATTACACCATTCTTACTGAAACCCACCAACGCTAGGTTCTTTCAACCGCAAACTATTCTGACTAGCGGCATTCTTCACATACCCACTTCCCAAAAAGTCTGTGGGTTTACTGACATGCGGAACCCCTAACTTGTCCGTTTCAATCATTTCCGGAACTGACGTCGATGCTCTTGGTTGCGACTTAATGACGAATGGGCTGCTATTACTGGTGGTGGTGAGGTTATCATCAGCAGAGCCACCTTCTGTAGATTTAGTTAAATGAACTGATGATGCTGAGACGCTGTTTTTGACCACCGTTTGTGATTGTTGATACCTCAAATAGCGCGTCTGTGAGGCTGGATGTTTTAAGGTCGCCAGACTGCCTTCACTACGAGAACTATCATCACGGTTTAAGATGTCGGTAGTTTCAGGCACCGAAGATAGCGGACCTCTTGATCGTTTTGATGAATTCCTATGAAGCGTATGGCGGCGTGTGAAAAGCCATGTAACATCAATCAAAAATTGTGAACCACGCCTCGAAGCTTCCGGCACAATCGCCATGAAACTTACGAATGAAAAGCACTCTGTATAGAATTCAAAAGCTGGCGAACGTCACTTTCCGCCGCACTATCAGTAGCAGCAGGTACCATCCCAACGTCCAGTTCTGGAATATCAAATGGTCGATAATTGGCTGTTGATGATGTTCCTAGAGCTTCTTTCAAATCATCGACTCGTATAGGGGAATATTGTGCTTCATCCTAGTCTTGGAATTGCTCAATCTTTGACATTTTTTTTGTGCGACCACACTTCTCCACTTACATCAGATGATCCTTGCATAGACAATGATGATTTCCGAGCGCCTACAACAGTTGCAGTAGACCCAGCTCCTCTACTTGCCACTCCCAATACTGATGCCCGATTCTTGCCATTCTTACCGACTACCAGTTGTTCCGCATCTGGTGGATTATCAGAAGCTTCTGATTCTGGAATATACTCGACCGTCAGCCTTTCGGGAACATTCGGTAGTTTCTTGATGTGTGCGTCGTTCGTCAGTATGGAGTTGAGCTCTGTTTCAGATACAAGTATGCTTAGCGGTGCGACTGATGTTCCACTTTCAATATCTCTAGAAGCCGGGAGAGTCGCTGTCGGTAAATAATGAACGCGTAAACCTTACGCTGCGCAATCGTACTCACTTAAACGACTTTTTGATCAACCTGGAAACCATCTCAAAGCTCGACGTGTCCAAGCCAACTTCCACCTGTCTAGCTTCCACTCTATCATGTCTCAGTTTGACAGCATACTCTCGCAGTTCCAAATTACTCAAAGCCTCGGCGGCAGACATCAAGAAGTCTATAAATACATTTCCAAGAGCTCGTTGCTGCGATGGAGTTAAAGGCTTAGCAGATTTGACAGACATTGATTGGACTTTGTACAATACTGCTGCCGCTCGTAATACTTGATCTGCACCCCACTTCCTTACTGAATTGCAAAACAATGTTCCTATGGCTATGTAATCGACGGGCGAATTGTGTGGTGCTATTGAGTATTCGTACAGGCTCCTGTTTAGCTCCATCAAGAACTTAATTGGGTAGCAGGTCAGCGAGCGAAAATCACATTTGCACTATGGCGACTACCCACCTTGGGACTACTATCAGTCGGCAAGCCCATTGAAGACTCGACAGCCTCTACAGCAAACAATGTGCACAGAAACTCAGAGGCATATATGCGAATGTCATCATCAACGTCCGTCATCAAAATCAATAATGGTCGTATCAGTGAGTAATCAACCGGATTACGCACGACGTTGGTACCATAAATACCAAGACCCCGGCGCATTGACCATTGTGAAGACGCATCACCGCCGTCCCCTCTTATGGATACACTTTGAACCTGACCTAGTCTAACATGCATAACCATTTGCAAACATCTCAATAAAATTTTTCGTGCGGATAGAGTCTTCAGGTCGACGATGTCCGATGGTGGCTTACCTATTACTGTAGGTGTTGCTGGTATGTTACTGATACTATTTGGTGTACTACTAGCCGTTGCTGCGGCTACAGGAAGAAACAAGGCAGAAACTGGTAACTCTAGCTTCAACCTGTTGATCAAAAACGCCAGTATCTCGTTGACTTGATCAGGATATTGCACTTGCGTGGCTAGAGATCCTACTGCTTCAACTAAAGCCTGCTCTAATGTTGCTTCAGCGTTCCCATTTACTGACCTGGTTGCGTGAAGGAGTAACTGACTTATTAGAACTTCAATTAGTTCTAAGACGGTCATGCCTATATTTCCACCTCCTGCTGATATCAGGTATGTTAACGACCGGACCATGGAGGTTTGCGATTCTGGAGATGCTCTTCCCGTTTCGTCTTGCAGTCGCTCCAACATATTCTGCATAGGTACATATCGATACTGTGGTTGTACGGCATTCGTTATGACGTGTATTATGTGTATTACGTATATTGATGACGGCCATTTCTCATGTTCGTCCAAGTATCTAAATATCGATTAATGCGATTTGTAGCGAAAAACGATCAGGAAGCAAAGAACATGTGACAAGTTACTCACTGGAGAACGGGCAGTAGTAAAAATTTGACACTGACTACATTTGAACGAACAAACATGTCCCTCAGCGTGCCATCAGCAATATGCTCCAGCTCAAAATCTGTTATTAGATCATCTGTTATGGAAGCCCTTTTTGTTGGCGGACATCCTCCTGCCTCCGATGAGGGCGGTGCCCTATGATGTAGAGTATGTGTTGACTCACATCGTACGACGACAGATATATATCATACGAGAATAAGTCTTACTGTTTGGTCGGTGTCCGCGACGAAGTTGCTGATTCCGTTTCATTCTCTGATGCTGACTCAATCGGATCATGCACATTTGACATGGCAGCTGGTATTATCTTGTTTGCATATATTGCAGATCGGCTTCCACTCAAGAAAGTGTCCGAGGCTACCATTGAATGAAGGCCTTTTAGACCAGCTAGATGCATCCTACTCTTTCCTGGCACAATGAGGAACTAGTCGGGCGGACGAAATCCAGTGATTGAACATACTTGTGCTGGATAGATTGGTCGGCTGTTAAATACGTAGCAAGAGCGCAAAACTTGTCCACCAGATGTGAGTAAACGTCATTGAGTTCGACGTCTTCTGAAGCTGTATGATCGTAGTATCTGCTAAATGATACAAACTATGCTTCGGCTGTGAATCTCAGCTATATTCTGATGAACAGGTACGAGGGGCAGACGTACGACGCTTGTGGACATGACAATCAAGTCTGGATCAGGATTTCCCAGTATCTCCAGTATAATCCGCAATACACTCTTGGAGAACAGATTCAGATGCTGACGGCATTGATCAATCAACGCACTAATAATCTGCAGCGTGACACGTACATATCTAAAGATGTGAAAGAATTGGTCAGGCTGTGCCAGCCAAACCCACGACACAGAGGGTCTGTTAGAAGAATACCCAACGCGATATCTCCGAAGATCTAGTTTCAGTCTCTTCTCCAAATAGGCGCCAATTTTGGCTAGCTTTTGTGGTTTGGATGAAGCATAGAAGATCAGCTTGGATAAGTTGCTTGGCTGAGGACCCTCTTGCCCTGAATTAAGGATCGAGATGTGGCGTGAGTTCATCGATGTGCTGGGTCGTCCAAATGAGTCGCCTTTGCGACCCGCTTGATGCCTGCCCCAGTATGGGCAGATGTGTCTTACCTGGTTGAGACGGATAGACAGCATTCACTATGACAACATGATTGAACCAGCTGCCGCACCATAGAGATGAGTCCAGACAGCCCACTGTTATGCTCATCTCGCCCTTTGGCTTACTGGAGTGTCCGAATTCTGGTAGGATATGCAGCGCGATGTGATGTCGACGTGTTTTTTGATTATTATGAAGCCAACGGAGCACAAGTAGGCACAGCAGCTGAGTCAGGTCGAGGCAATATGGGTCGAAGTCAATATATGGGTTATAGTCTCCACCAGCATGCTAGATCGTACTTGGAACATCTTCCAGATACAAAGTGTGCGTGATCTCCCGGGCCGTCTGTTTCACATATCATACAACTGGTACACAACACCCATCGACGTAGACCGATTCGCATCAATCAGAAAGACCTCCGAAAGCATACGTCATTGTGTTTAGGAGTCCGTCTTGTCATTTTCATGAGACTCGATCTACATCCGTCACTCTTCCCGGCACGCAATCCTAAAGGCCTAAGGCATAGTCAATACATTGACTGCCGCTACAACCGAGTGACCCATGTTGAGACGTGTTTCGTTCATGGAGCTTTCCCCCCTGCCTGCAAATATTTAGGATGCTCTTCTCCTTCAATCTATATCTTGGTGTGCCCCCGCGACGGCAATCCAAAGCTCTATATATTGATTCCTATCATTTATGTTATGAATCGTCTCATAACATAAAAACGTCAGCAGCGAGGTAATTTAATTCCATCAACTCCAAACTGATGCTTCGCCAAGACGCGCCGCGTCATCAAAAGACCAACGAGACTGCCCCGCAAATGCTGGACAAGGGTCAACGCTGCTACGACCACACATCCAGCTGCACTGACAGCAATCGATAGCAACTGAAAATCTTGTCGCCGTGTTTTGCGCGTTCCTATTTCCTATTCATCCTTGTAGCGCCAACGTTCGGCGCGACAGCGGGGCGTTGAGAGGGAGACACATCTGACACATCTGACACATCTCGCAATCATATACAAGGTTCACTTTTATGACACATCTCTCATTTTATTACTATCAATACTGTTCTTCCAGTGTGAGTTCATGGAAGTACAGTGTTAGACCAAATCACACACAACACGCACATAGCACATAGATAATAGTGACACAATTGAATCCATACATTTTTTCCAACAAAGTCTCTCGAGAGCTAGGGGTCATGAATCAATCTATAAGGAGGTATTGAATGTAGTACAAACAAAAGGACTTCCAATGTTCGACCCCCAAGGGATTCGTCGGAGAAAAACGTTTGGAGCCACCTATTTATATTCCTCGAATAATGCTCACTTAGATTAATCAGAATACAAACATCCGAAACGATGGGGTATACTGATCGCGAACTGCTGTCGGTACATGTCGCGCTTCAACTCACATCAGTATTGTCACTGCTGGGATCCATCGCGGTCACTTACCATATCCTTTTCGTGGATGTCAGAAAACAAGTACAGAACCGCATCAACCTGTTCCTGACTATATCGGATTTCTTCCTAGCTGTTGCAACCGTGTTTGCCCAGTACCCCGTCAATGGGAGCCTCGCTTCTTCAGATGGAACCGTAAGTGTAGCATGTGTAATGCAGGCGTGGGGCATACAGACCTTCTTTATTGCTTCTGCGTTATGGTATGTTCCCTTGGCTCTCGTCTGCTTCAAACCTGCGCTACAAATGACTCACCAACTCTCTTGCACTATTACCTATAGGAAGTCCGCCATGGCGTTAAATGTTCTGTTGGTGCTACGCTTCAGGATAAGAATCGATCAACTGCCCAAATTTGATTGGGGCTACGCCTGTGTCATCTTCTCTGCAACAATGATCACCGCGTCAGTAGCGGCATATCGAGGGGTCTTTGGCCCCGCCGGTTTGTGGTGTGCAGTAAGCGAATCTTTTTTAGGGTTGCGAGTGGGTCTATTGTATGCTCCAGTTTGGTATGTTCAATTCACACTCATGTCGTCCGAACCAAGACTCATGACACTGTCTACTCATGACATCATAGGGTTCTCTTCTTTTTCAACATATGCATATACGGCTGGATCGGCTACACACTACATATGTCTCAAAGGGCCATTCGTTCAACAGGTCGGGTCCCGTCCAGCACAATGCCCGTTAACACCAAGTCTAGTGAGGTCAGAAGCATGCCTGTAAGCTCAGGATCGAAGGATCCGATCGCAAGATATATCTCGCAAGTCTCGTTCCTCATGGTAAATGGTTGTACTTCTGCCAGAATGTTGAAAAATGTTTAAGTGGAGGTTCACTATGAGATCGTACTGACCATACATTCGACATGACTTAGTTGGCATTTTTCATTCAATTTACTCCTGGTTCGCTGAATCGTATATTGAATATGGTCGGTATTAATGTAAGTGTTATCGTTTCGGATACTTGATGTAACAAGACCGTAGAGCCTTACATGCTCTTGCTGTAATAGCAATACGTATTTCTCCTAATTCAATCGTTAACGCAGCCTTTGGGAGGAGTGAGTATTTGTGGCTTTCCTGACAAGATTCCCTCCTAACATACAGATTCAATCAGTTCCTCTCCGCGATGATGTATTTTGTGAACAAGACCAGAGGTGTCGCCAGAACACGTCAGTCTACAACCTCTGCTCCACAGAAGCCTTCTGTTGTCCGATCATCTCATCGCCCCATCGACGCTTCCCGTTGTGAAACATCGCAGTTTGAAAACCCCATCATTTCTGTTGAATAACATTGACCAGCCCCGTAGTCTGTGCAAGTATACTGTATAGCAGTATACTAGTGCTAAGTTTGTATATTTTGTTCAAAATTGAACATGGCCTGTCTGTCATCTTCAGTATGGAAAGGTGGAATGAACAGATGGTGGTTCGCAATGCCATACTATATCATATTACGAAATGGAATCCAAGGAGTCCACATATCTAACCGGTTGTGATCAGAATCTGAGACGACGAGTACAATCGTGAAGACTGTGATATAATGAGTCCGGCACCAGTTTGTTGAAATCACGTGTGTCGGCAGTCAGTCACCCACATCGAAGCTGCGGAGACCACATGAATCAGTCATATACAACTGATGCTCCTTCAATGGCCATCATTATCCAGTTGCCTACTCCGCCAACTTCAGTAGTTAACTAGCTGGTTGTGCGAGCTGCGAACTGCGACCCGAAATGGCAAATCGACGCATGGTCCATGGAGGAGACCCCCTAGTGAAGGCGGCTAGTTGACAACGAAAGGACACAAGCAGCGATGCATGCAGTCAAAGCGCTCTATCGGCACGAGCTAGATGTTCAAGACATGGTCGCTTGTCAGCACGCTTTTTAACAGCAAAAGCCAACGGTAGGGAACCAAACGTACGATCACTTTTCATCAGCGTGTGTGAGGAGATGTTTTTGTGAGTATCCTTTCAGGTTAGTGACGTCTAGTGGTTCCATATGCATCGGTATAGTGGTAGCCGATTAGTTTATAATTTAAATATATGCAATCATTATGCAACAAATGCAACAAGTGATTCGAATAGAGTATTATTCAATATTGGGATAGTGAGCCCTCTCACTTAAGAAGCCGGTGCCAAATCCATAAACGAGATAAAGTCACTGGATAAACTGTGTTGACAGCTGTCACTGTCTTCAGAGGCACGTGGTTGGATTGTTTTAGTGCATGTAAGAAAACAGGTGTGTCAAAGCGAACTTTTATCTTCGGGTCGGCGGTCAACCCGCGCGTGATCAACAACACCAACAAACTGGAGTCCAATGATCTGGAAATAGCCGCCACCGACATGATCAATGACGCTGATGTCTATTCTCACCATCATAGCTCCCTTGTTTCCTGTTTCATTCTTGCAACGAGTAACATCGCTCGGAAAATCACGGATATCCAATTTAGCCCAATCAGGGATACCTTGCCTTGCAATCACCCTCATGCCTTGCATCGGACGAGCTTCGGAATATTTCAAAGAGGGTGTACGTATCCAAACAAAGGGAAAATGCTGAGCATCCACACCATAGCAGGCTGAATCTGCACCAGCCCTCACACACTCACCGTCCAGACACTATGAGTGGTCATGACTCCGATGAAACAACATTTGCACTAACAGCTGCCCCATCAGAGGACCACGACGCAGATGATGAATGCCTGTCCTCCATCCGTACTCCTACATCACACCACCGAAAACTATTACCCGCTGCTAGGGCGAAAAAGGACAGGAGTCTTAGTAAAGGGCCTAGTCGAAGTAACTTCCCCGTACCAAGAGGTGTATGCATCAGTAGTGGAAGCTTCGAAAGGCCAATCGTAAGCGAAGAGGAGAGAGTCCGAGGTTTGTATACTAGTGTTCTGAAGCGAAAATGCTAAAACCTCACTGTTTGGCCTATTGCGTAGCTCCAATATACCTCCAAGAGGCACGAGAAACACTGCGTGACGCCATAACCCACCATAACCAGAAAGTTCAAAAAAGGAAAAGAAAGTTAAAGGGTAAAGCCAGAGGCGGAGCTCGTGCTCTCTCGTTTCCCACCACTACCAACATACATCAGCATCCAAGTCTGGCTGAACCTGGAAGCAACAATGTTGAGATGGATGTAAAGATGAACGAGGCGGAGATTGACCATATTGAACAAGTTGGTTCAGATACACTTATAGACAAAAACGAGGGATGGACGCAAGGAACCGCCATGGAAGACGTCCTATACGAACATTAGGGAATCATTCCTACAACAGAGTCCTTATACAGCGATAGGTCGAGCCTGTTCACATAGCAATCCCAGATAGTCCAAAGTTGGACAGGCATCAACGAAAGAAGGCTTAGCAGATCCTCGATGGCTGGACGTTCACTTGCCAACACCAACATCCAATGGCCTATGATATACGATTATTGATAGAAGGTCCGAAACTCGCCAGTAAATGTCACAAGTCAATACACGATGCATCTGGGCAAGAAGAGTGGTGGCAACATGGGCCGTTTATTTGCAGTGCAAGTTATGTAATCAAACCCGTCGTCAGTCATAACCGTAACAGGCGACCTCGTTCTTTGTGCAATGACCATGTCAGAGCCTTGAATCTTCATATCATTCTTGCAAGATAGTGTTCTACCATTGTTCTGTGACAACCTCCTAGCAAGGTAGAAGGTTGTCACACAGTACAGCATCAAATCACAACCATATATATTATTGAATGTGTATACGCTCGCCTTTACAGCGCCAGCCGCACCACAAAATCTTTCTATACAGCGCCAACCACGGAAAGGGCTTGGCTTGTCAAAGGAGGCGATGCTCAAGGAGTATCTCCGACTTTGTCAGTCAGACTCGTATTTCCGAGGCAAGGGTCGCCTTGGTAGTTAATAGAGGGAGCAGAGGGTGAGTGACTTTTTTGATTGTTGCCGTACGTTTATATGTTACATGCTTGAATTGCTTCATAGACTGACATCATTCATTAATAGGAATAAATACCTCTGAAAGGCGCACTAGACGGCCAATCCCTTTAGGCCCCTCCAGTCTGTAGGTGAAGTCGCCCGCTACACCTCCCGGAAAAAAGACAGGACCGCCCCCCATGAAAGGAGGTACCTAAAGCAAAGGCGGTGAAGCCCAGCTCGAAGACAAAGGCCGAGCGTGCACCCTCTGGTCGTAGTAGTAAAACAAATGCCGTGGAGAAGGACTATTCTGATGAAGAATAGTTGAAAACAAACTTTTATGATGCGACCAGAGCCATCGAGCCACCCCAAGAGGTGCAGTGGATACAGGACCATTCACGTTGGCCATCTCCGAGGTCATATTTGTATCGACCAACAGGAGACAATTGCCAGACGCATCAATGATGGTGTCGGCATATTCAAACGAGCTAGGGCTGAAAGGGCCACCGAAATGCTCATAGATGGTATTTGTAGTAGCAACCAGGATACAGATCTATTGCTGCAATTGACCCATGGGGGGAAGGGTGGTGCCAATTATTGGGGGAATCACCTTAAAATGATAGTCGATGGGAGCATAGGTTATCGTGTGGGATCCTAACACCGACCCATCCTTGAAAAGGTTGAAGCCCTTCCCGTTCTGTTCAACCATAGACAGCAATGTTAGATGCTAACTAATATCTATATACCTTTATAAAGTAGTCTCAATGCTCGTACCTGTTCAACCATAGGCAGCAATGTTAGATGCTAACGTATGGTGAACAGTCCTACACACACACTACTCTTCTATAGTAGGGCTTGTGTAACCCTGAAACCTTTCCCCCAAACGCGCTCCTCAATGACATAGCACAACTATACACAGACATCTTAATGTGCCAACATAATCTATATCAAGAGCCATGTGAGGCGATGAGTTCTTGGAGAACCTGTCTTGGCCAAACACCAGTATCAAGACCCCAATGCTGACGGTATTTGTCATGCGCCATGTACGTCATTGAGAGGGATGTGGCAACACCTCAAAGCTAGTTTGACAGGTCGCGGGAATAAGGGGAGTGATGTAGCTAAGCCTCGATGTTTGGTTTGATAGGTCGTAAGAAGAATGGGACATTTTCACACGGAAACCTTATGCGGGTCATAACTATAAAAGCCAATCATAATTTATTGTCTTTCAATCATAATCCTATCAAATTAGTCATCAATGTAGTTTCAACTCAGAATCCCTAAACCCTGTTCGTCCTTCACTAACATGCGCTTGACATTTATGACAGTTCCCTCCAAATGCCGTCTGTTGGAGGACATAGCGCGTGCGTACTATAGCACCAACAAGCACAAGAGGAAGCGGTGGGATGCCGATAAAGCAAAACGTGGCGAGTTAGATAGGGTAGATTAGGTGCTGGAGGGTATCGTCAACATGGTGGGAGAGTCCATGGGCCGAGGAGAAGAAGATCATTGTAGCTATAGGTACGGGTGACTTCAGCTCCACCAAGTCACGCCACGTCATGTTTATCAGGTACCTCATCCGCAAGCTCCGGCCTCTTGGATATACCATTGTGGGGCTCAATGAGTATTTCGCGTCCAAGAAGCGCTCGTGTTGTCAGGAGTTTGTGGAGATGCCGGCTATGCACCGCTTGTATTGTCGTCGCTGCAACAAGTGGTATCACAGAGATGTGATGGCAGCTGACATTATGGTCAATATTGTCAGGGGGTACTTGGTACATAATGAACGGCCAGCCTACCTGAAGCCCCCTTCCAAGGACAAGAACACTCCCATGAAGTGGAAGGCGGAAGAGGGTGGTATATCTCGAGCTGGGCCGAGCAAGAGTCGAAAGACTCGCTAGGCGGTGGGAAAAGCTGCGGAAAAAGTGACCTACGTAAGTGGAATCATTTCCATGATGCTGTTTGGTTGCTAACAGCACGATGTTCAATAGGGGTCATTCCTATCGTTTTTAGTCCTTGGTGGGTGGCAACAGTCATCACTGGTCACAGAGTCTTGACAATAAACGCAAGACTAATGGTTCGGCGTCCCTCAATCGCAAACCCTTGACTCTAATCGTGTAGCACTTCTGGGAAATATATATATCATGTTTCAATGTTTCAACCCCCCGGTCGGTAGATTTCAGTTTGACGCCCGTCTTTATGACGGCATAATTTTCGGGAGAATTGATCCCGGTAAGCGACATTGGTTGGATGCTAGGAGTACTCAAAGAATCTAGTAATGTATTCAGCCAAATGTATAGGTCAAGTGAATGTTTTGGTTAGACGGACGCAACCAGCCCGCGGATGACATCGAGGCTGGGATTCTGCTGCATTACCAGCGTGGACGGCCTCCTAGATGTTCGAAAGTGTAATGGAGTAGGTAGATTAGTAAAACAGTGGATAAAACCGTGCGTTATCACAGCATTTATGTGAGCTTCCATGCGGTTGGCCGGATGACGCTGTCCTTCCTCGACAATGTGAGCATCACATAGATCGTCGATTCGGACGAGACGCCCATTCGTGCTATCTAGCATATCACCCTAGCAATCTAGCGGGGCCTGGGTGCCCTGACCTTTCGTAATTTTGCTCCTCGTTCGTTGCTACCGTGCTTGCGGTCTCTCCTTTAAGTCTCCTTCTTCAAAGATGCACAGAAGAAGGTGAAGAGGAAGGAACGCGGCAGACTAGCATTATATAGCACACACGACGGGACGGGTGAAACAATCACATCTCCTTTCACGGGAGATAAGTAGGAAATATTGTGTCTGCTCCACTACGTCAGGCCTCTCCAGATGTGTAGTGTATCCAATACGCAATCCTCTCTCTGCTAATCACAGGGAGGTATTATGCACTCATGGGGCCAACCTTGGCCAACCCCTACACTGGCGGTCATTGCCAAGGTCAGCGGCTGCCCAAGGCGCCCGCTCGCGCACCTCACTGCCATGTGTTGCCAGCGTGACTGGGATCTGATCCAAGCCAAGTATCGTCAACATCCAACTCTCACAATTTAACAAATCAAGTTGTTGAAATGCCAAGAGAAATCATTTCATTACAAGTAGGCCAGTGCGGGAATCAAAGTATGTTCTCCTTCATCTGCGTCCTTTTTCTCTCCATCAGACTACGGTGACGAACCAGATTGACCAAACTTCGTAGTTGGGGTTGAATTTTGGGCCAATTTATGTGCAGAGCATGGCATAAGTCCCGATGGAACTCTCGAAGAATTCGCTACGGAAGGCGGAGATCGCAAAGATGTCTTCTTCTACCAAGTATGTGCAATAGACTAATGCCATCGCGCTGCGCATCCATGACATCATTGCTACTGAAATCATTCAGGCTGATGATGAACACTATATACCCCGTGCCATTTTACTGGACTTGGAGCCGCGAGTGCGTCAACGATCTGCATAGTTCTGATGCGAGCGTTCAACCAATCGCACCCTCTCCCAGGTCATCAATAACATACTACAATCCAAATATGCTAACCTGTACAATCCGGAGAACATATTTCTGTCAGCCGACGGCGGTGGAGCAGGCAACAATTGGGCTGCTGGGTATTCACAGGGAGAAAAAGTACATGAGGAAGTCATTGAGATGATTGACCGTGAAGCTGATGGTAGTGACTCATTGGAAGTGAGGGAACCATTACTAATGGAAAAAAGTTGCACGCCCAACACACAACAATTGTAGGGATTCATGTTATTACATTCAATAGCTGGGGGGACGGGATCTGGTCTTGGATCCTATCTGGTTGAAAAATTAAACGATCGGTATCCCAAAAAGCTAGTACAGACGTACTCTGTATTCCCAAATAATGAGGAAACAAGTGATGTCGTAGTACAACCCTACAATTCTATGTTGAGTTTGAAAAGATTGACTCTGCATGCTGACAGTGTGGTAAGTGAATGAGTGTGTCTCGCCATTTCTTTGATGCAACCTCACAGTCTTGCCCCTGCTAGGTTGTTCTTGATAATGCTGCTCTGAACAGGATCGCCGCTGATCGGCTTCATATTCAAAATCCAACTTTCGCTCAAACAAATCAACTCGTAAGAAATACCCCGAAAACCGCCGTATCCTCGGTATTAAAAGCCATGAACCAATCTATGTAGGTATCAACTGTCATGAGTGCCAGTACAGTCACATTACGTTATCCAGGTTATATGAATAACGACCTGGTTGGGATGGTTGCCTCACTCATTCCGACTCCAAGATGTCATTATTTGATGACAAGTTATACTCCGTTTACTGGTGATCATGTTGACAAAGTAACTGACGACTTAAGGCTGGTTAGAAAAAGGCGAAGGAATTCACTATAATCAATATAGGCGAAAAGCATACGAAAAACAACAGTCTTGGATGTCATGAGGCGGTTATTACAACCGAAAAATAAGATGGTGTCGACCAATCCATCCAAAAAGAGTTGCTATATATCTGTCCTCAACATTATTCAAGGAGAGGCGGATCCGACCGAGGTAAGACAAGGAGCCGCCTCGCTGAATCCGAAGTTCCTGGCCAACATCAACTCTTCATCAAATTGCTCTCCATTACAGGTGCACAAGTCACTTTTGCGAATTAGAGAACGGCGTCTAGCCCAATTCATTCCATGGGGTCCCGCTTCCATTCAAGTGGCATTATCACGAAAGAGCCCATATGTTCAGACTCCTCATCGTGTCTCCGGTCTCATGTTGGCAAACCATACCTCTATCGCATCTGTATGCATCTACTTAGCATTTTATGCCACTGTATTTCAGAGGCTGAGGTGTTCATACGTTTTTAGCTCTTCAAGAGAACATGTGATCAATACGATCGACTGAGAAAGAGAAATGCATTCTTGGAACAGTATCGGCGCGAGGCTTTGTTTGCGGAAGGGCTGGAAGAGTTTGATTCTTCAAGGTGTGTGGCTCTGCTGGACGCGATGGGTAAACCCCGGTATTTTTATGGCCCAACCATCACTCAATAGGGAGGTAGTACAGGGTTTGATTAACGAATATGAGGCATGCGAATCGCCGGAGTATGTAAACTGGGTATGTGCCGGGGGTTCTTACAGCATCTTTGCCGTTCAATGGCTTGATATGGCACATATATCATAGGATCCAGCGGTGTCCACCACGGCAAGTGCACCTACAGTCAGTAAAATTGACTCCACAGCACGTCTAGGATGAGATTGTAATTATCTGTAATAGTTGTTAATACATTCTAAGCATGACAAAATGATCACGGAGCGTGTACGAGGGTGTGTCGTCGTGTTCAGACTGGTTCCAGGTGGTGAAACGTGCTAACTGACTACGGGAGGGGTGTAACTTTATTTTGAAAGATGAGCTATTTCTAGTCACTAAGATGTGCCCAACCTGAGAGTATTATAATGCTATAACATCATATGTTATCATTACACAGCGAATATCTATATCACAAAAAATCTATCGATTCTACTGTAAATGTTCATTTTTGGGTAGTCCGACTTGCTTTGTATGCGTTTCTGATAGTTGATTCTTTGCCGCCCACTCACACCTGTGACAATCTGCCCTCTCTATGATCACTTCCGTACAAACTTCAGGCACAAATCCAAGAGAAGCCATATCTTAGAATGGAGTGGGATGCGAAAAAGGCATCCAAGGGTGAATGGGACATGGTGATCAATAAGATGCTGGAGATGGTTGATTGTACAATAGGTCGAAAAGTCCAAGATGGTCGTAACGTCGTAGTTGCCTTTGGCACGGGTGAATTTGAGAGTAAGAATTGTAAGAGTTGACGAATACTTCATGTCGAAAAACTGTCCAAGATGTGGGCTATTTGTGGAAATGATGACACTTAGTAGTAACGTGAGCCCCATGAGTACGGCTGCCCGGCGGGTCAAGGAACAGAAACCTACATTTCGCCATCGGCTGGATCTAGCTGAGCAGCTGTTTCTAGATCGTGAAACTTTGCGCATGCACCTCTCCTGCTGTGTCTCGTAATATCCTGCGACGTCGAACCATATCCTGGACTGCGAAGACGTCTTCCGTATTTGTTATCTATGTAAATCTTCATTACTACATCCACTGATTACATCTTTTGGAAAAATCATTAAAACATACATGTTTCACTCACAGAGTGAACAAAACAACGTCCATCCACATTTTTAAACTACTAGTATTCCACCTACTTCATTAGTGAGCCCACCGGATTATTGCTTTTTTGCCTTCTTGCCATTGGACACTAAACTGCCATTACCACCATCCGCCACAAAGGACGCAGACCTCTTCATCGTACTGCCGCCCACAAGCCTGCCCTCATCGATATCTCTCTCCCCCCGGTCCTCCTGTCCCCATCTCACGACCATTTCCTTGGTGACTTCAACATGCCTATTCAATTCCTGAACCGCTTGATTCCGCTCAATCCCCTTTCGCCTGGGCACATTTCGGATCAAAGTATTGATTTTCTGGTAACACGATGCCCCTTGTCGGATGCGCTCCGCTAGCGTGTCTAACAAGCGAGCTCGAATGTCTGGAGCGAGTGGCGGCGACGGTCGGAATGGATCCAGGAACATGACTTTGGGCGTTGGGATGTCGGATGGATGCGGGCTCGGCGGTGATGCAAGCGCAAGCTGGGACAGTTGTTTGCGTGCAGCTGGTCGTTGATTGCTTCGTTTCATGGGTGCAAGTAACGGGGTAGGCGCTCGCTTGACGAGCCCATCGGCGTCTACCTGGTTCATGTCTGTGAATATCTGGGATAGGAGATTCGAAAAGGATGGTGCTCTTGACGGCGGCAATGGGGGAGGGAGTTGGTGTTCGGGTTTATGGGTTTCTAGGCGAGCGCTTGATCGTGTTTTGTGCGAGATGTCACTGTCTGAGGAGCTTGTGCTTTCGGTTGGAGAGGCATGTTTTGGTAGTGGCGATGTGGTCGTCTTCGGATGGTTTGTCGTTGATGGGATTGGCGTGGATTGTCGTGATCTCTTGTGTTTGGTTGTTAGTGTTGTTAGTGATGTTTGGAGGTGTAGTGGTACACCCGTGTGTCGTCTTTGGGATATGGCTCTGTTGTTGTTACTGTTTGATGCAGACGGGTCTGATGGTTCTGGAGTATCCCCTGTAGCTGATCGATACTTGCCAGAGGTGTTCCAAAGTTTCCATTTGAATCGCTAAATTATGAGCACACGGAGATGAGTTAATGGTACCTCCAAAGTGCTAAAAGCTTCTACCTGTGGAGCTCTTCCGGTGGATAAAAAATCGATAGCACGTTTGTAGCCTTTGTGATTGACGAATTCTGGAATCTGGATGAAGCGTTCGTATAGGCCACTTCCAGGTGTGAACGGCTTTATATCTGATATACTCAATGTGGACTATGATGTTTAGCAATTCGTTTGTGAGGGCACATAACTTTTCGTAGTCCAAAACATTGACTCCAGCGCTACTGGGATCAAACGCACATCAAACAGACAGACAACCTACATAGTGACAATCATCAAAGTATCGAACGACTACCTCGCAATCCTTCACCAACGTAGACATGGACGGATCCAGTTCTTGCTTTGGGACTATCATGCCAATCCACCAATACGGAGCATTTGGATCCAGTGGGTCTACAAATACCACATCCTATTTCGTTTTGAAAACTGTGGTTTGAGCGCCTGTCAGATTTGGCAAAGCCATATGTCACAAAACTTACTCCCTCGTGTACAGCGTGGTCGGAATCAACAGGGTTCACATTATGATTAGAATTCGATGCATCCAACTTTTGATCCTGTTCTACAGTACCGGCGCCATGCGCTGAACCAGTATCCTTTCGAGTGCCGGTATTGTTCACATGATCTTCCGCCTTCCAATCTGCGAGCACGCTTTTCGTCATTCGTTCAAGATGCCATCTAGCCATTTCGTACTTTTCAAAGTCGTCATCGTAACAGTTTGATGCTGGGCTTGCGGATGTCGCTTGGGCGATTCTTGGTGATATTCGTGATGATGCGCTGGGGTTTCCACGTGGTGTGCGAGTTAGGCATTCATACATTGAGCAGCTTTAAGCGGTACCTCATTGGCAGCCAACAAAGTCGATTTTTGGGATGCCAGATCAGATCGGAGAGACAGCGCTCCCCTGGTCCCGTGTATGGTATTGCGTATCTGGCCGGTTTGAGGTAGTGTAAGACGTACATTCAGTCTCTGAGTAATGCTCCAATCAGTACCTTGCCAGTCTGCCCATGCAGGGGCCCGATCACGTATCGTATCCTAATCCGTTTTTGACAAGAACTGAACCTTTGCCATCTGCCATCAGCACGCAGCATGATGAACGTGAAGAGTGCTGAGCGGTGGCAGACAAAATCGCGTATTCCACTGTGAACCGTGTTCACATCCTGTATGTGATATTTTGTGCTGGGTGGTATCGTATGCAAATGACGCGGAACATTCAATCGTAAGCGAAACGACATAAGAGTATTCAATAGCACATAGATTTCTCAACCCCCACCAAGTCAATTCATGTAATTCTGTGGTCATGATGCAAAGATGTTCATCATTTTACACGAGTAATGGACTATCCAGTACTGCGAACCCGGCAGCAATACCTCCTTCATTCGATGTACTGGCTTTGGTCCTCAGTAAATGACCACCAGATTCATTTACATGTACCACATCTCCTTCACTATGTTACACAATTTGCATCCTTTGTGTATTGTCATGAAAAAATAAGCTTCAACATACCTGATCCAGATACCATAGACACCCAGCTCACTAACTACATCCCCAGTTATGAGGTTACCTTGTCGTACCATAATGTTTGTACGATATGGAGCACGAATCAATTCCATGAGAATGTAAGCGTTTTGTTCGGCGGGAGGTAGTTTCTGTAGAGCATGTTTGATGTCACTGCCATATATATTGTTTCCTATAGTGAAACTTAACGTGATTGTAGGGCCTGTGCAACGGAAGGGGGAACCAACAGATAGGTAGCAGAGCGTTGCAGTCAACCGCCATCGGCATACCTCCGCCTTCCCTCTGGGGCTTCATAACATAATTTTCAGGATTCCCCAGCGCATCCTGGATAGCCTTAATCCCAACATCCGATTCATCGAGTGGATACATTCTCATAAAGCAAGACCGTAGGAGCATGGCCTGTTCAGGATCTTTGATAAATCGCTCTACCATTCCAGGTTGATCTAGTATCTGCTGTATTTTTTTACTACCTACCAGGTGGTATGCTATATTGGGACATTTGATGGCTTTGGACTCTTCGATGAGGAGTCTGGCATGCCATTCTGCGTCGGTCGGGTAGTCGGTAGGTGCGTATCCGGCTCGGAAGTAGGTTACAGCCACTTCTCTTTCGTTTCTAAGGTATAAAATTGTAGTCAGAATGAGGGAAAAAACGATAGTGGGTGAATCTAGACCCACACAATGAGCTCTCCGGCTTCATAGATCATTCCTTGTTCATGTATCTCTGCTAAAGATTTTCGGACTAGTTGAATCTTGTACCTAGATTGTCAGGGAAATTAGAAACGGTGGTAAAACGCGTGAAGAAGCACTTTATGTACTCGTCATGGAGTGTGTACTCAATCCATCGTTGATCAAAGGCATTGCGTTCACCAGGCTGTATCACCATAAGGACGATAGCTCTATGATCATGAGTGTTGATCCCGAAATCCATTCATCAGTTCCTTTACCTCACTTCAACGCACGTACTTTGGCTGATTGTACAGTTGCCACGCCTTTGCCAATCCCCTTGGTATGGTTTTTAATGATGTATTGACAGGTATTCTCGATAAGGGCAACAATCGATATTCAAGCTCAGTTTGAGCTAGATACTGATGCAAATCAGACATATGATTGGATAATGATGAGAATGACGCCGCTATGGTGTTGAGTTCGACTTGTTTGATTGACAGACTCTCGGGATGTCCTGGTGGAGCGGAATTGTGGAGCATATAATCGGATCGATGGAGGCCCAGTGTTATCTTCTAATCATGGTGTAATGTATGAGAAGGAACGAACGGGAACAGGGCTTTGACATACTTGGGATATACAGCGAGAATGAACAGTATCGTATATTGCAAACAACTTTTCCACAAAATGGTCCACTTTTGATAGACTAGGATTGTGTCATCAGTCTTTCTACAGCCCTTCGGGCATATAAATATAAAATGGACATACCTTTACGTACCTTCGCATACATTCGGATATAAAGTCATGATCACGAGCACAAGCATCGACCAACTGGTTGAATATGGGCTGTAATGTCATGGCAGTTTCATATACGGAAGCTGGAAATGGCGTGGGGAATAATGTAAATGGGGCATGGGTCACCAGCATCGGCTGTTCATGTCCATTACCGCTGCCGGGTTCATTATCGGATGGTGATGGTGCTCGCACTATCAGGCCGTGGGACAGCGCCCAGTCGACAGCATTGAATGCAAGTTCCTGCGCTTTGTCGATGGATATCGGTGGATACATTGTACCTACACTATGCTAAAACTGCCAGAGGCAAAGCAGCAGCTTCCGTTGCACGTTGGGACCGGGGAGGGAAAATGGTAGGACGGGGGAGGTGGCGCAAGACGAGGGCGCGCTGACCTCATATTAAATTGTATCCCTCTCCTTTCACAGACCTTTCGAAACACGAATTATCATCATCCAAACATATATCCACCAAAAACGACCAACTTTCCAGTCACATCAATGCACTCATCCGCACGCGCGACGCCAGTTTGGTCAGTGTCGATGCTCTTACAAACCGGTCAACAAGCCGCGAGTTTGTACGCGAGTCCATTAATGACTTTGACGGAGTGGACCAGTTCTTCGGAAGTTGCCCCGTAACCATAAAGCTACATCCTGCACTCGGCGTCGCCGACACTTGTAGTATTGGTTGTACTGCGTCAGACGCGTTACGCGTTTCGGGGAAGTTTAGCCGGGTTTAAAGACCTTCCGTCCAAGACATTTTTCTTCCCCCCAACTTTCACAACATGTTTCCACCAATATCCAACCTGAAAGCAAGCCAGGGATGGGGAAACTGTATCCTTCTTACTGTCTTTGACAATGTCAAGCTCTTTTTTGTCAACTGGCTAAACATCAACATGTCACACATCATCGAAACCATCATGGGCCGATGACGACCACACTCATCCATCCTTGGTCTTATCCAATATCTGCATGGGTTACGTTCTTGGTAAGTTTGTTCTTGCAAGTATTACGTGGATATTACTTCCAATTCGCAGTGCCATCAATTGAAATGCGGGAGGATGATGACTAAATTATGTACTTCTTCATTTCCCCATCTTATCGACCCTGAGGATACAAAATGCACCCAGTCGAAGGTCATTCGCTGGGTTCAACCTACTAGCCAGTAAAACCACTGACTTCCGCGTCCAATTGATGGCATTGCTCGAACAGGATACATTCGTTTAGCGCTATGTCTGACCAATCCATCCATCACTAGGCACCTCTATCCGCCAAAGATCGGTCAGAAGCACGCCATGCTTATAAGACATATCACAAGGTAAGAAGCATTGAGTAAGGAGGTGCCAGAAGTATGTATTAGCGCCACTATGATGAAATGGCGTAAAACCCATCTCCGAATTCGCAGTTTCCACTATAGAAAAGCGGTCATGTACCGTTTCTCGGTGATGGGATATTTGGATTGTCTGAGGGGTTTAAATCGCAACGTTGCTGGCAGATGAAATTGAAAGGCTGTTTGCTAACTGAGTACATTCATCCATTAGGACCCGTCCAAGAAACCATCACGCAGCAATCGGATTCATTCTGTAGATGTCTTCATTATGACAACAATGTCAAGAAGGACCTTTAGCCCGGCAGCGAAATCTATTGCACGGTAAGAAGAATGGACAGCGACAATGCAAAAAGTATACATTGGAGTCGCGATGATGAAACGGTGTAAAACCCATCTCCGAATTCGCAGTTTCCACTATAGAGAGCAGTCATGTACCGCTTCTCGGTGATGGGATATTTGGATTGTCTGAGCGATTTGATTTGCAATGTTGTGGGTTGGCCAAATCGAAGAAGTGTATGATAGCTGAATGTACTCTGATCTTATTAGGACTTGTCTAAGCGCCTCCCTCACAAGCCCAAGTATTGATTTGCCGTCAAGCCCATGGTTATACTTTCATGTTCCAGCACGTTCAGGCTGTAACATGAGCTTCAGTTGTCTATATTACACTCTGCTTGCTTTGATTGACGTCCATTTGACATTCGAATATAAGAAGCA
>QEAN01000070.1:49460-64060 GCA_006535955.1 Synchytrium endobioticum | reverse complement strand
TCTTGTGTCGGGAAGTGTGCGAGGGACAAGATCCCCTTTTATGGGGCAAATCCGCCAAACAAACAATCAAACCATGTGTGGTGCCCGCAGTTGTCGCGAGGCCCAGACCACTGCGACATGCGTGGGTAGCATTCCTTGTATCATGGATGACCACGAGAGCCTCCTGTCTTCTCTAGATATCATGGAATATTGCACTTGTCCAAGGAGTCCACTTTCATCATTCGCGCGAACCGTCCTACTCACTCACAGCGAATCCCCGTCCATCGCAGGCATGCTCGAGACTTAATGTACTCACTTAATCAATTTACGCGAATTTTACATTGAATGGGGTTCCGCTGATTTGTCAGGTTCCGTGCAGGACATCACACTTTGCTTGACACAGGCCTCGTATAGGCTCCGCCGAAGCCAGTATGCATCAGTGCTAGTTGGAAAGCGAAAAGCCGAAATGCGCAAGTTCTCCCTGATCGTCAAAAGGGCATGATTGCGAAAATTGATATGGACGTAACCCACAGAATATGCAACAGTTTTCACCGCCCCGTGCACACTACACTCAATTTACTCTTGTTGCGGATCCGATCCATTTGATTCCAATTCACGATCGATACAAAATGTTGTAAACAATGAGATGGCCGTTAAAGAGATGAGAAGAGGTTTGGACGTGAAAATTTACATAAGTAACCAAATCGCATCAGACTCTCCTTCTCAGTAATTCACACATATACTCTATCTTGTGTTAATTGACTGAGAATACTGACTCATTAATCCCTACAACTTCTTCAATAACATGACAATCGACTTTCGCACACCTGCGCCACCGTGCTCCATTGCGTCCTCTAACACTTCATCACTACAACCGGTGTAGTTTTTGCGGAGATAGTCGTAGCATGCTTGCCAAAGACTCTTGTCGGAATACTTCCACGCGAAGTCAAGCATAGCAAAGACGTTATCAACATTCAAGTCTTTCTGCAGAATACCCTTTACAGCGACAGCGCTCAGACATGCGATATCGTATTTTTCAGCAAGATCATACAATTGCTTCCTATTTCCTACTGTCTCGAGATCGGTGATGATGGAGTTCGTATACATGAACTCGATCATTGCTCGGACTGGCTTCTCCTGGAATGGCTTGTCAGTGACATCCAACATCGGAAGACATATTACTGTGTCAGATTTGGAAGATGCTTTTGATATTGGTAGCTCCGACCTAAACATTCTTTTAAACACTTGACTCTTGTCTGCCAGAACCAATCTGTTCGCGAGTATACCGACGGATTGCCCCTTGGTATTCACAACTACCAATTTGACATCAGAGAGTTTGATGTCGTATAGGTACTCTGTATAAATGTTTGACGAGACTGCTGCTTTGTCAGCAGCGAATGATGGCATATCGTTATGATAAATATGACGATGACAGGGTGTATTGCAAGAGTTTCGAAGAACGTTCGGGTGACGCCTGCCTCTTACACCGATCTGTCTAAGCCACATTGATAAGACCAGGTTATTGGGCAATGAGAGAAAAAAGATGAGGAAGTTTCATATGACAAAACTGCCACGTTTGTGACAGACGGTTGAAGTTATATGGATTCTGGCAGTTGAGGATCCGCAGGCCTTGTACATCGGTGGATATGTGGACCTCAAATTCAACCTATCGAACCAGAGAGCGGCGCGATTTCTCGCAGATCTCGCTAGTTACCCCGCTGATCGATGTGATGTGTTTATTAATATACTCCTGATGACGGTGAAGGTTGACGCTAGTAAGAGACTGATACCAACGACCTTCTCCTTTCCTATTATTGGACGTTGTTTTTAGTTTGGATTTCATTTGTTGGATGTTATTTTTGGACAATGGTCACGCATTGAGCAGGATGGGACTCAACGACGGTGACCTTGTCGTCCTCGCTGCTATGTCAGGGAATGATTACGAAAGTAACATCCCTCGTAAGGCCATGGTGACCAATGTCAACTAATTAAGGAGAAGGGAGATTTGTCAAAAGAGGAGGTGCTCCAGGAGTATCTCCGACTATGTCAGGCAGACCGTAAATTTAATGTGGCAAAAAGCGTCTTCTTTAACTTTGATGATGGAGGCGCCGCTGTTCCACTGGATCGGTCCAAGACACTGGAAGTACGACGTCGGGTTTTGACGTATGACATGCGGGTACTTGTAGCACTTGTAGGCATGTGAGTATTTTACATCCAAGAAGTGCCCCTGTTATCAGGAGGTAATCTGTACGCCGCTTATATTGACGTCATTGCAACAAGTGGTATCACAGAGATGTAATGGCTGCTGACAATATGATCAGTATTGACAGGGAAACATGGAACATGGCAGAAGTCCGGCCTACCTGTAGCCGCCGTCCAAGAGTAAAAACACCCCGTAAAGCGGTGTGAAAACCCGCAAAACAATTAGTGGTACGTAGTTGCGGTGAGACTGAAGTTGGAAATAACCTCTGTTCCTTTGGAGACCATTGGGGTTAAAGGTGAGATGTGGGTTCATGATATTCCTTCTTGCCCCAACTTCACAAAAATCCAGGGGTCAGGATACCAGTTTTCAGGGTACCCTCATAGCAGTCATACTTATCACTACAATTATATTTGAGAAATGCAAACCATGTATGCAATACATGAAACGCCACATCATACCTCATTGCCAGTTCTTGTATCCGTACAGTGTGTATATCAAATGCAACGTGTTATGCTAAGATATCGTGAAACTAGCCTTACGAGTTACTATAGTAATCTCCCACCACTGCCATTCCCAACCGCACTCATAATTAATCCAGTCATATTCCCAGTATTCGCCATGGTCGTACTATTTCCGCTCTCATATGAGAATACAGGGTCATCCTCTCTCCCCGTTGCAACTAATGAGGCTCTGTATAGCTTGACTAGAGCCTCTTCAACTTGTCTGGCTGATTGAGCATGGACTTCGTGTTTCTTGATTGGATCCGTTTCTTCTTTTCTTTGCGATACCTATAATGGCATTGTTGTTGACTGTTGATGGAGTGTCATTGCAGGAAATCAAGCAATCGTCGTGGTAAGTTTATTTTTCGCCTCATGGTTCGGCGTCAACACGCCCTTGTCCCACGAATTCCTCTCATAATGACAATATGAACACTTACCGGTGTTGACAGGTAAGTATGGGCGCTGGGGAATGGTGGGAAGTGTTCTGGTACATGCTCCCCTCTGCTCCCTGTGGTATCCTCTACTCGTACCAGTGACGATGGAGGATTCAAATACCTGTATACTTCTTTATTACTTGCTATGGTGTCTGGTTTTATCTTTATCGGGCCTACAAGGTGAGCACCAACTTAGTTTCTTCCTGCAGCAGGCTACGAGCAATATCACCTATATTGGTTCACTCATCAAGAATACACTATCACGACGTATACGTACGAATTGCCTTCATAGCGGTCTTGGCGATGGCGGCATAACTATGCAGGTCGGTTATGGGCACCCTGAATTCGTCAAAGACAAACATGAAATCCAGAGGAGTTGGTTGTATTCTGGTGGCATGCTCGGCGTATGCTTTGACTCGTGTGCCAAGTCGATGCAGATCTATACAGGGTAAATGAACGTTAGCACGTCTATGCCTACACCTAATCAACAGATTCATGGCTCACACGCCACGAGCACATCGGTCAAGACGTCGACTGCTCGTGATGATGATTCTTCAAACCCAACATGACGTAGCTGTGTGGCGATAATGGCTCGTAGTAACTGTGTTTCATATGGGGACACCATTCTTGTCCATATAAATCAGATGAGTTGTCAGGCTTCCAATTGCAGAGATGAGGAGAAAAGGCGAGCTAGTTGAGGTGATACAAAGATAGAATGAGTTATGCAAGATGGCACGACGCCAGAGCCACGGTCGCTGCAGAGGGCTCACATTGGGCTATCTTGCTGGTTTGTGAAACAAATTACGTGTTTCTTGGGACCCGATCTGATGCCGGACAGGTTCGAGGAAGTGATCAACCCAGTGGGGGCGTAGCTGTACGTAATACGCAATGTACGAGGTAGCCAGACAACCAAAACGTTGGCGGATGAGACTAAAATTAACGAAATTGTCTGGTACTTCTCATCTCCATCTCCGTGTCGCTCACATCGCAAAACCTCACTGCATGAGACTAACTGTGGTGCAATGTCATCCAAAGTGAGCCAAATCCCCCTTGTGCACGCCGTTATGACGCTAAATGCTAACGCATTCGTGCCATTGGCACCCCCAGAAGGCTCTGACTGCATCCACCATCCTCGTACCTATCACTTGCCTGCTCGTCCTCATACTATTCCTGTACACCCCCTCTCATCTACCACCCCAAAGGAAGTCTCAACAGCACTACCACCAGTCAGCAACCATCGCCAGTCGCGGCGAGCTAGGTAAATTTTTAGACCAGGAAATCCTTACTGTCGGGGCCGAAGTTGGGATTGTTGATGCCGGATGGTTTGCATATGAAACGCTGTACAAATGGAGCAGGTGCAAGCGATACTACATAATAGACAGGGATATCGACGCCACAGAAGAAAGTATTCGAAAGAAATACCCCCAACTACGTGCATTCCTAGCCAAAGTTCACTTCATGCCGGACTACAACCTCACGACAAAGCTGGACTATGTGTATCTCAACCGGCATGATTCGAAGGAGGCGTTGGAGGAATACTGGGATGCGCTGATACCGAGTGGTATTCTAGCCGGAGATTTGAGGACTAGCTGGTTTGAATGGATGTCGTGCATGGGCCGTTCTAGTGTCAGGAATGTAGTTGGGAAGTTTGCTTATAAGCACAATGCAGCTGTGAATATCACGAGTGATGGACTGATGTGGATAATAAGAAGACCTGAAATCACCATATAGTATAGAGACTACACAATATGAACACCAGATATTGGCTCCAAATCTGAAAACCAAGTAGTCACCAATCACTCGTTGCATGTAGGTTCTCGTCACTCTGCAGACTTCGATCGTAAAGTGCCCAGCGTTCTTTGACAGAATGACATGAATGGAGCCATTTTTTTTCCAAACTATATATATATATATATGTCTAGACAGGATTTGCACGCCGTTATTGTTACTAGCCTCGCTAAAACCTGAAGCGCAAATTACGACTCCAGGGCAGAACGGACTAACCGACTCCATGATTTGTCATGGCGGATAGAGATGGCAGAGTGGCGAAGCACCGACCACGGCCAATGTCTCCCATTCACCAACTTGTCACCGACCGTATGAAGCCACCCTACCAAGCATCCCATCTCATTCCATGCCACCTCACCGTACGGGCGATTTAACCAATTCAGCAGCAAGCAGGACATCGAGCAGACAAACAATCCCAAAGACTGCATCATCTCAGCGATTGCCCGCTACATATCATCCAAGTAATGGAGCTACTGACGGCCTTTCCCATGGACTTTGAGTCTGGAATCGATAAGAAGTCAAAAAAGTTGGAGACTATTGGAAATGAAACCACAATGAATCTAAACACCATGCTCCATTCAAATATATTGGCATCTAACTACTTCAAGAACCTGTATGACTACAAAACTTGGTCCGAAGTCATGTCAGAAATCAAAAACGAAGGTGAGTGCCGCTGACATCACATCACCTCACATCAGTTTGCGCTGTGTTGCGTGGATGCATGATGTGTGGTGCAGAGAGATTTGCAGTATACTGTACATCGTAAGTAGAAGCATCTACTAATACTATGCTCTACAGTAACTTCCCTAGGTAAGTCCGAAACAGGCTTGCGCTGCACGAGAGCGTGCAACCTCCGCCTCGTTACTGCCTTGGTTGATTTGATAGGGTAATGTGATGAGTGTCTCTGATGTCTGTGGAAGTGCAATGCACACTATCCAGTCTATGATGTTCCCATATGGAATGTCATATACTGAATAGTATATACTGCAAACCGATTAGGTCATCCAGTACCAACCCAATCCCTATTACATTAGAACCATTTCTCAAGGGAACCATTCCATCAACGGCTTTCTGTGTTCTATACAAACTATGGACATTAAGGTTAACAGTCAAGCAACTACAGAATATGATTACAAGCACAACTTCTCCGTAAGTGTTGGTTTCGCAAAGTACATTTTTAGCCGAGAGCTCAAAAACCGACCCCGCAAACTAGGTATGCTCGAGCCATAGCGTTCCTATACTTGAGGTATGTCTGCAAGGCAGATCAACTATGGGAATGGTTTGAGCCATATTTAGAGGATGATGAAGAAGTCACGGTAGAAGGGGGCCCCAGACCTCGAACCACGTATGGCATCCATTAGCACTCAGTATTTAGTCCATAGCTCTTACATGCAGTACAAAAACATAGAACAATTGGCAAAATGGTCAATGACTTGCTGACTCAACAAAAATGGGTCGGTACTGTCCTTCCTCGAATTCCAGTACCAATTGCTAGAGATATCGAAAAGAAACTAAAAGAACGACAATCACAAACCAAAGCTAACAATGAAGGTGCTGACGATGACGATTATGTAATGGAGGATCCTAAACATGCAACCGCAGAGGATAGTTCTCGTTCGTCTCCAAGGCCTAGATCAGATGCTGACGGGTACGTCCGTATTGATCATTCCATCCGTGCTGTATCACTTGCTTTCGCCCGTGATAGTTTGCTCACATATCACACCACAGTCATAGATCACCGCCGCCTCTACGATCAAGAGATAGTCGAAGTCGCTCTCCTATTCAACCAGCGCGTCGTGACCGATCGCGAGACAGAGAACGGTCTCGTGATAAAAGGGAGTATAATGGTCGAGATTATCGAGCTGGATTCCGAGACCGGGATATCGAGAGTGGAAGTAGTAGACGTGATGACTATGACGGCAGGGATCGACGAGGTGATAGCAGGGATCGCCATTTGGATAGGAGGGACCGTGACTACGACCGGCGAGACTATTACAGGAGGGATCGAGACAGGTATGATGGCCGGAGGTCTCCATCACCTCGTCACATTGACAGAGAAGAAGAGGAATTGAGAAGAAAGAGAGCTGAAGCTGAGTCGAAGCGTCGAGCTCAGGAGTGAGTTGCTGCCCATACATGATATGTTCTTTGTGCATCAAGTTTTGACCACTTTCTCATGTATGTGTAGGAGACTTGAAAGTTTGAAGAAGATCTATGGTTAATGGATGTGGAGGGTTTGCACAGTGCATTATCCTTTGTATTGTGTTTGTTAGCTTCGTATAGAATGTTGTTCATCAGGTGATACAATGCAATCTGTAATGGCTGGTACTTGGACTCTACTTTTACTATGGATGTGGGGGATAACCTCGTTCCACGGAATATATGTGGGACTGAGTTTTTCAATCTGACCTACGGTAGACCACTGTTCCCGAATGTGATCACTGTAAAGGACACAAATACACTTGGCTTTTATGGTTTGTCGCTCGTTACGGTTAACTATTTGATATATACAACGGATTGGGGTAGAATAACTATTTGCTGACTCGCGGAATGGGATGTTGGAACTGAATCCAGCTGGAGATGTATCAAATTGCATCCATCGCTGAACATGCGCTATTAGGCCAGAGACCATCAGTCAAACGGTTGCCAAGAGGCTTCCAGAAACCATCTATGCAATATTGAGTTTCGTCATATGGACAACCAAAGATCGAGACAGTCAAAGCGAATTGTTGATCTCAGTGAGGATGCTGGATACCCGATTAATCCGCTCCCTGACTGCGTCCCTTTCGGATTCCACGCATAAGTTGACGAGCCCCGCGGATTTGTCAGGATGCCACAACAGCAATTGTTCTCGCAGTCGTTTCCGTTTGGTATCGAGATCGGTGATGCCTGAGAGGAGGAAGACGGATACATTGATGTTTGTAAGTTCATGGTGTTGGTACACTGGGAGTGGTATGTCAGCCAACCGTAAAGTTTTGCAGCTTTTTGAAGTGGACTTGATGAGAAGCCACTTTTCAGTATATGATTTTAAGGAGGCTTGCTTTCTCCGGGCCTCTTTCTCAGCGGCCTGACGGGCCTCAAGGTCTCTGGCGTGTGCTTTATTTCGAGACTCTCGCTCCAGCAAGTCTCTAGCTTCTTTGGCTTGCGCTCTGGCGAGGCGTTCTCTCTCAGCGGCTTCCTCTTTCAGTTTGGAGCTCATAGTGTCTGCCCAGAACTGACGGCCCCAATTAGATGAGGGCGGGTGTGGCGGCGGGTGTGGCGGCGTATGTCGGGGTTCTACAGGTTTTCTATAGCGCAGTGGCTTCAGGGACTCATAGAAGCAGTCGGTGCGGTACTCGTCTCTGTGGAAGATGTGATTTTTTCCGGCGGCCTCCAACTCCTCCTGTATCCTCTGGACCCATTCATCCTGGGTGACGTGCCTTGGCAATGACTGGGAATGACGGTCATGGTGGTCGGAATCGTCGTCGTGGCAGGGGTAGGATGGGTTTCTGGGAGGCGTGATGTCATATCTGACTTGGGATGGGAGTGTCGGCGTTGGCGAGAGGCTGTGTGTGTTCAGGGCTCGCCGTTTAGGGCGAGGGCGGGGGTGGCCGTCGTCATCGTTGTCGCCGTCGCCGTCGCCGTCGCGGCTTGTCTTGAAGCGGAGTCGCCTTGACATGCTGCGTGTGTGTAGAGTGTGGCTAGCACAAATGGCGTACAGCGACTTGGACCAGTGGATGGGCCGGCACAGGCATGGCAGCTCTGTGTGTCTGTCTGTTTGTATTCTGTCGGCTGGGCTGTCAAAATGCGACAATGGGCGCGTGACGACACGTGACGCGGTCCATGCGTTGCATTTGCATGTGCAATGGGACAACTGGACGCGCCCATGCACGCATTCGCGCCATCTGCATGCATGAGCCATCTCTAGGATTCGGTCCACGGCCCAAACGGCCATGCCGATGAACGCACAACGAACGCCGCCACAATGAATGCAGACCCAACCCCAACCCCAAACCCAGACGACGACGATGCGGCTCAGGCTCCAGCCTCCAGAGATGCTGCCGCCGCCCCCAGCAAGCATGCATACGTGTGGGAAGGAGCCTACGAAATGTCATGGCAGCAAATCCAGGAAGACGACCAAGGCTCCCTGCGATCCGCCATCTCAAGTCTCTTATCTCGGAAACGCAAAAGGTCTTCTCTCCTCCTCCTCTCCTCATCCATCCATCCATCCATCCTCAGTTAACGTCCATCCACCCCCCACCATCAACTAGGCCTCCCCGCGACACCACAACAGTCCGCCGAGGCATCATCAGACACGTCTACATCATTCTAGATCAGTCCCGATGCATGATCGAGTCCGACCTCAAGCCCTCGCGTATCGAAGCATGCATCGCACTGTCCAGACTCTTCATCCAAGAGTTCTTTGATCAGAATCCCCTGTCCCAGATCGGCATCATCGGAACCCGCGACGCCACCGCCGACAAGATCACCGAGCTGTCTGGTACGCCCCCCATTTGCCTGGTGTGCATCATGGTAATGCAACACCTGCACGTACACTAGGCAATCCAAGCGAGCACCTAACTGCCCTGGACGACGACAAAGCAAACAAGGACGAGGCCAAGAAGAAGGAGCGCATCAGAGACTGCAGAGGCGAAGCGTCGCTTCAGAACGCGCTCGAACTCGCTCGCGTCTCTTTAGGGTAACTTCCGCCATAAACCCCCCACCCTGCGCGTACTCACCGCCATCAAACAGACATGTCCCCACCCACGGCTCCCGCGAAATCCTCATCCTCTTTGGTTCCCTCGCGACAGTCGACCCAGCCTCAATCTTCGATACCATGGATGCGCTCGTCTCCGACAAAATCAGGGTCTCCATCATCGGCCTGAGCGCCGAAGTGCATGTATGTCGCCAAATCGCCAAAAAGACGGGCGGAACATACAGCGTCGTGTTGAATGACTCCAGCTTTAAGGAACTCGTGATGAAAAACATCCCGCCGCCGGTCCTCACCGCCGACAGCGCGCCTGCGAACATGGTCGAAATGGGCTTCCCACAGAGCTTTGTCCATGACAAGGCTGTTTTGTGTTGCTGGTAAGTGATCTTGCGCCCGTTATCAAACCCAGAGTTCAGAATAGTGACTTCTTGCAATGGTATAGTCATCCGAGACCCGTCCGACGCGGCTTCAAATGTCCGCGATGTGATGCCATTGTTTGTGAATTGCCGACAGACTGTCCCATATGTTCGCTGCCGCTCGTGTCGTCCCCGTTATTGGCGCGCTCGTACCATCACTTGTTTCCTGTGCCTGATTTCAGAGAAGTGGAGTATGTCCAAGTGCATGACTGGACGAGGTACGCTTGCTGCCTTGTTTGCATCAGAAAGCAGTTTTGGAGCGTCACCTCATTTATCCCCTGTTCTCACGATAGCGCTAGATGCTTCGCATGTGTGCAGCCATTTGAAGCTCCTGTTGTGCCATCGGGTACATCTCAAACGAAACGGGAGTTAGTTAATGGACTTGTCAGTGATCAGCAACCGAATGGAACTACCGATATACCAACCACCACAACAACGAATGGACCACCAGCAGGCACCATCGCCACAAATGTATTTGAATGTCCAAATTGTCTAGAAAAATTTTGTTCAGACTGTGAAAGCTTCATACATGAGACTCTTCATATTTGTCCCGCATGTCAGTCTCGAGGAACTAAATAGACGGATGCGTTGGTGAATCAATCCAGGTCAATATGCGCATATTGCATCATCAATTGAAACGATCAGGCCAAAAGAGTCGACGATTGTGATATTCATCAAGGTGCAAAATTCGTGTTTCACAGTCCGTAAGCTTGACGAACCTTGTATTTCCGTTGAAGCTCATTCATTTTTGCTATGAACCTATCACGTGTGCTGCTATCGGATGCCCAACGAGAAACCATCGCATCAGTAAAAGAAGCAACGAGGGGAAGATCTGAGCGCACATGGATCCATCAGAACAGTGTTCCGCGGACATGCCCCCATGTTCTTGCGAGCTAGATACGTGTAGACCTTTTCCGCGAATGGACCAGGCCTGGTCCTGTCGTTTTTACATGTTGATAATTCGCCAAAATGCATCATAGCAAGACCTAGTATAACATCACTCTTGTGTCAATGGGACATGTTTTACAAGCAAAGATGTAACTACTTTCTAGCATACTCAACTACCTTATACTACTTAGAGACTAAAACAAAATATAAAAGAACTCTGATGATTTGCTACTATGAGGCTTACCAACCCAACCCACTTGACGCATAAATTATATGAGAGCTCCAATTCCTATTCATGATAAAAACTAATAACCGTAATGAGAACAGCCGTGATACAGATGAGTTCATGGGCAAATGTCAGAAAATGGAGCATGACTTCTTCTTCCTATTCAGAGTACTTCGTTGAGTTCGCGGCATGGATGGTCGATATGACATTGGACCGCCTACTCGCTGAGCTCTCATCATTCTTATCAAGCAAAAGAAGGCTCTAGTTTTGGGGCAAGCCTGATGAACACTCCATCTGCAAATACGACAACACAACCAAGCACAAGACATCAACCAAACATAACAGCTCACTTTTCAACATTAGAAGCCGTTTTTGCACTAGTTTCAACAAACTCACACCTCAACTTCTTTGCCAACAGCGTTCCCTCATCTCTCGTGACTTGTCGTTCAAGAGTAAGATCATTCTTGTTGCCGACTATGAGTATAGGTGTCTTATCGCTGTCTTTGACTCTTTGGCATTGATGATGGAATTTATCGACGTGTTCGAATGTGGAGCGAGATGTTATGGAGTATACGAGCAGGAAGGCCTCGCCGTCGCGAATCCATTGGTCACGAAGAGATATGTATTCGTCTTGCCCTAGTTGCGAAGGTGTGTTATTCTGATGGGGGGAGATAGCATGCGGAGACGAAGAGGGCTGACCTGCTGTGTCTAGTACTTCCACTATACAAGGAACGTCATCTACAACGACCTATGAGTCGATGTGTTGATTTACCGTTCAAGACTGTTTTTGGCCAACTAAACAACACCGTCACACACCTGTTTCCGATATGAGTCTTCTATGGTTGGATCGTATGTATCCACGAAATGGGAGAGTGTGAACTAGGTAGCGAGTATATGGTCCAGTTGCGTGTCCGACGATAGGCCATGCCAGATGGTGCAGAATAGCATGTGGCATCAAAAGGTTACCTGGAGAGTCAATGCTGGATTAGTGAATGGTGTTTATTAGCACTAAGTTTGATCGGTCATTCCTGATCGCATCCTTCTCGTGGGGGAGGGGGGACGGGGGGTAGATAGATGTTGATGCAAGGTCATACATACCAGTTTTACCAACGGATCCATCTCCAAGAACCACCAGCTATGAATTGGCATTTTGATAATGTTGGTCATTTGTATCGACAAGAGGTTGATGCAATAACATTGTCAAGGCATGGTCGGCGTGGACTTACTCGATAAAGTGAACCAGTTCCACTCATTAGTGATTGGTTGGATGTGCAAATAGATGTAAGATAGAATACACTAGTTCTCTTTGTCGTAGACTAGTTCTGACCTTTTGTCCGCTCCCACTTGTAATGACGGAATTAGTATCTGATCGCATCGAAGTGCAAACTAGGACAGCCATTCCGCTATAAGCCAAGGGTCCGAACGCAGGCAGTAGGTGCGTACCGCAAGAACGTGCGTGAAAATGCAAAAATGCATCAATTTTAGTAGAAAAGCACATGGATCTATACAAGCTTCCGAGCTACATTCCGACATAAAGTCCAGACTGATCGGACCATTGCACCATTATACGCTATTGATAGCGCGGCGACTGGTGTTGGTCGAGGTATAGATGCTGGTGCGATACTCGCACTACCAGACCCAACCACCCATCTATACCGAGTAATAACGTGTCAAAGCAACGCACAAATTAGACTCGGTTGTACATACGTGGAAAACGAAGCATATTCCTTTTTAATAAATGAACCATTCAACTTCTTTGCCGTCTTGGCATTGGACCTAGTCCTTTGCCCATTCACTGGGAAGTTGTTTTTATGTCGATATCCTCTGTAACATCCAATATCCACTAGGTGTTGTATTCTAGCTCTGCTCTCTCGTCTCAGCTCTTGCTCAATCTTCATTTCAGAGAGTTTAGAAGTGAGGGCATTGACTTGGTCTTCGCGCAAATCCTGGAGTTTGCAAGATGGGTGGATGGCGAGCTCGTCGCATAGCTGGTTGGCTGTCGAGACACCGATTCCGTGTATGCGCGAGAGGGCAATGCGCACAACTTTGGCGTCTGGGAGGTTGATACCTAGTAAATACACTATGATAGGTATAGGCAGTAAGTACAAATGTGGGATTGATTGACAAAAGGTTGGATTGTAGTGAGTTGCACATGGGGACTGGGGACATGAACTTACTGGTAGCCTGACACTCTTTGTACGTCGATATCTGCAAATGCTTAGTACTTCAGCGGTCCGTTACAACAGAGTGGGACGATTCTGGTCCACGTTCTGTCGGAATGTGATGTATGGATGCCCAGCAGGCCTGTACTAGCTAGTACTACCAGCATCTCTGTTTCTGGGAAAGAAGACGACCATGGCGCAAGATTACGTGGGCGCTATTATTTGAGCGCTATGATGCGCTTGCTCACGGCGCTGTGGTGCCTATTCTGTCGACAATAATGGCATGTGTCGGGGACTCGCTGTCACAATAAAAGGTATGATAGTGGCTATACAACATATGCTTTCAATCTAACAGAATTGCCCCGATATCCTTCCCTTTTCCATCTCATAAGTCAGTGCATCAGTCTGCCGAATCACATCGATCATCAACCGGGCAAACATCATCCAGTGCACATCTAACTCTACTAGATAAACGGGGGTAGCCCAAGCCAATATACTTTCACACCGGATACCGAGCACCTCTGTGCCTTTGGGCGTCATCAATATGTCCTTGGGCATGTTGGCAGGCAAGGATCTATTACTGTTTTTGATGAAATCAGGGAAGTGGGCGCGTGGACCGGTGACCGCGTGAATTAATCAAGTGCGTACTCGGGAACAGCCCTGCGGTTCAGGGCGATTCGCTGGATTGTCTGCGATTCACTGTGGTTGACTGGGACTGTTCGTGCTCTTTGGACAAGTGCAGTACTCCATGACATCTAGAGAATAGTGGACACTTTCCTCGTCATTCAAGGACACTTATGGTACCACGAATCCGTCCCACCCATGTCGCAGTCGTCTGGGCCTCGCCACAAATGAGACAGGCAAATATGATTCGGTTGCACCATCGCCACTAAGAGCGCCCCGTTATGCTACGAAGGGCAACTCGTCCATCCCGTACAATGGCAAGCAGGGTATGGTATGGTACGTGCATCAGAAGCACGAGCGACTTTGTATTAAGGAATCTGCATACGCTTTCCTTTTACGTTATACAGCGCAATGGAAAAAATGACATGGCCTGGTTGACTATTCGTGAGACGATCAAAGGCAAAGACCGAATTGCGTATTGTATTGGCTGCAGGACCATAATTAACGGCGATACGCTGCACTGTCTGCGATTCGCTGTGATTGAGTAGGACGGTTCGCGCGAATGATGAAAGTGGACTCCTTGGACAAGTGCAATATTCCATGATATCTAGAGAAGACAGGAGGCTCTCGTGGTCATCCATGATACAAGGAATGCTACCCACGCATGTCGCAGTGGTCTGGGCCTCGCGACAA
>QEAN01000070.1:9557-35814 GCA_006535955.1 Synchytrium endobioticum | reverse complement strand
GGGTGTGATGGCACGCAGTGTGAGCGGTGGCAGTGCGAGGCTCTGGTTCGGCGGTGCATGGTGGCAGCTCCACTCCTCGTGGGTCGCGGGGTTGCATGCAACAGTGGAGTGCGGTGGATGGGCCATTCATACCTTTGAAGAGAAAGTCGTATTCGTCACCGCCTGCGCTCATTGTATGAGGGATCTCGTGCGGGCAGTGTGGGCTGGATAGGCGGCTGTGCTGCTCTGGGGGATGTCAGTGTATGGTGGTGCCCGCTACCCGACTGCCCACTGGAAATGTGTGTTCTCTATCGCACTAGTATAGACTGATGTTCCGCATTTCCCTGTTGTTCCTTGTAACCCACCCATTTGATTAAATGGGCCAAATTAATTCAAATGTACGTCTGCACTTTTCTGATTTAAACGACCGGATTCGGCGTGTCCCGAATTGTAGATGTAAATGCACAAAAGACTCGCTTGATTGATTTGCGGGGATTACTGTTGCCAACAGATTGCACGAACGAGCGGAATGGCCGACTAGGAGCATCAGACCAAGACGTGCTAGAGACGGTCCCGAAAATTCAGCATGATGTTGCACAACTTGGCAAAGTGGGTACTTCCACGCAGTTGAACATTGCCGGTTTGATCAGATGAGACTTTTATGACGACCATCTTTGCCTTTGTTACAGCTATGACAGCACCACTCCCCGTCAAGTCACCGATCGTATTTGAAACTGCGCACTAGTCTGATTAGTTGATTTGTGATTGGGTGTAACTGACTTGCGCCTAATAAATATGCGAGGGCTTATTGTTCAATCAGGGTTGGACGAATCAACGTGACCCATCGGCCGGTGACGCAATAACAAGTGTGGACGGGTGGTATAACCTTGAGCGATGCCATGAAACCGACATTGGTCAACTTTTCAACGTATCCAAACACTTTCCTTCTAAATTCATGATTCATTTTATATCAATAATTTATATTACCTGCATGTTATGAATTGAGGCAGAGTTAGGGTGTTTGTGCTAGACACCACTGGATGCCTGGGTGCTGGTGCCAGAAAGACCGGCCGAGGAATCAGCGACAAGAGACTCCAACCCCTCTACCAGTATACTATGAATCAGTAGTGGTGTTCTGGTCATTTCCGACAGCTTTATGACTTTCTCCTTCCCATCACCTACGCAACACAGCGTCAGCACCCGTACTTGGATAAATCAGTCACATCAGTCGATGACTCACTTGTTGATAAGGCGATACTGCTGGCATTGCCATCTGCAACTTCCTTTGTCATGATGTTGATGTGTGGGATTTGATGTTTGATTCGTGGCAGTTCATTCACGCAAAAGCGACTAAAGCGTCGTTTGTAGAGTTAGCTTTGCACCGATGCCACGAAGGGACGGCGTGCCTCAATGCTTGATACGTGGCTGATTTCTTCCCTAGTGACACATTCAGTGACAGATGTTGCGGTATCTGCGATGGGTTGAAGCCGGGAACTGGAATAGTTAAGTTCTTGCGGAGGGCGCCCACGTCGAATGCTCTGATCTTCATCCTTATGCGAGCGTTGATGGCAGGCAGATCGGGTTGGAGATCGGATAGACAGAGTGATGTTTAGCCCTCATGAGCGAAGAAATGAAGTGCGATGTGTTATATAGATCAAGGTAGCATACACAGGTTGCGCTTCTGTGAGACGATGCATGATATATTGTAGCAACACGCCCAATATGCAGATGCATCAGCACTGATTCGCTTGCAAAAGTTCTCGACCGCAGACAACCTCCCGACATCACATCAGCGACCTCCTAGTGTACCGTCCACATCAATGCCTCTATCATACATTTCCTTCTTCAAAGGATCGGACAGTACAGAGTAAGCAGCGCCAATCAATTTGAACTTGCCATTGGCGTATTCATTCTCAGCTTCGGTAGACCCAGGCCAAGTTCAACAGCTTATAATAGTCACGTCCCTTGCCCCAAATCATAGCCAATTCAGAATTGGTCACAGCCGTTTTGACCCCTGGATCGTCGGATTTGACGTATCTTGCTATAGTGTAATCCCGTTGAGCTTCTTCGTACAGTTCTAGCTTGAAGTGGCTTTCCCCTCTTCGCATGAACAATTTGAACAGTACCTGGGAGTGGAGGGTATTTGCTATGATTTGGGATGTGGTGGTCGTGTTCGAAGCTGGATCTCTGGCTATATACGTTTTCAGCAGTTCTATAGCATCAGTTGCATCCTTGATTGCCTCTAAATATCTATGTACCTTCAAGTTCTATAGCTTCCTCCAATTTACTCAAAGCTGTCTTGAAGTCCCTGTCTGTTGTTCGCTGTTCGTACTCAGTGAACAGGTCTCGGATTCGATATGCAGTCGCCAGTTCTACAAACCCTTCGGACAATTCCATTTTCTTCAAGTTTTGCAGAAGCCTGTCATCCATGCAAACTCATCACAAATCCAATGCATGAATGAACACTATTCACCTAGCACCAAGCGTCATCGGGAATGGAACAAAGCGGTTGATGAGTTGGAGAATGTATCTGTTACTATGGCGCAGAGACATAGTAGTCTCTGGAGACTCAGACGTCTTTTGCTACAAGAAAGTCAACATATTGACACCTTCGTGGTGATGTATCAGTAAGCAAAATTGTATATTGTAGATGTAAAACAGTAATAAAGATATAATCAAGTGCATTTAGTCCTTACCTCTGTAGCACCTTACCAAGCTCTCAGGTACCTTTGGTGATTCATCACACAAGAGAGGTTTTATGATTTTATAAAATGAAGGCTCACTTGGTGGCGAGTCGAGTTGTCGATTTACGACACAACACGCTATAGAGGGCAACATTGGACAAGAGTCTCGCATTGAGTAGGATAGGACTCAATGACGATGACCTTGTCGTCCTCGCTGTTTTATCAGGGAATCATTACGAAAGTAATATCCGTGGTAAAGCCATCGTGACCAATGTCAAGATATTTCGGAAAAGGGAGATTTGTCATAGGAGGAGATGCTCAAGGAGTACCTACGACTTTGTGAGTGAGACCGTAACTTCAATGTGGTGAAAGACTTCTTCAACTTGGATGAAGGAAATGTTGTTGCTCTTCCGGATCGGTCCAAGACACTGGAAACACGACGTCGGGTTTTAGGTCTTATTGCCGCGGCTAGGACCGCTCTGGTAGCCAACAGGGGGAACACTTGGTGTGTGTCTTTTTTGATCAAACATTATTGGGATCCGAAGAAACGGCGTGTGTCAAACAGAGGCACCCCTGGCGTTTCAACTATCTGTTGAAATCTTTGCTTTCCCTCTCTACTGCGGTAGGGGTAGGTGTAGTATTGCATGGTAGGACGGATGGTAAAACAATATCTCCCAAACTGTCGAACACACAATCAGTATATCAGGCATCTTTTGTCATTTCTTCGATTACAATTGAATGTGTAGCAGCAGCAGCGCGATAATATTTCACACTGTTTCAATCCTGTCCTCCCACGCAATTGCCAATTCACCCTCAGAGAGAACTTCAATCAAAGCAGTGGATACTCAGGCACCGGCATGATAAACATAGCGATAGTTGGAATGCCTGATCATGACGGTAACGGCCAGAATTAGAAGCAAAAGAATAGCCAAAATCCACGATCCTACATTCAACCAGAGGAAAATAATTGAGTATTAAAAATCGGATGTTGCCGTTTCCTTCAGATACTTAGACCTACCCACCTAGCAGTGTCACGAACGAGTTCCCAAAGCTGCGGCTCACGAAAAATGCAGAGTCATCTCCTTTCAAATCGATCATGATCTTCATGACGATGATCTGTAACGAGACAAAAATTATCGTCAACCATAGAGAAGGCGCAGTAGCAACTCGTCGAATGGGCTCTGATATCATTAGTGCCTAGAACCATTGAAGTACAGCTGCATGAATTATCGCACAGAAAGATTTGAGCGCGCTGACTTACCCAAGCTATGATAGCTAAACCACCAAAAATCTGGGCCCCGATTTCCAAATACCTTGCGGCCAAAAATCCTTGACAAAAGGACAATCGGGGCTGTCGTTGATCATCACCACCAATGACTTGGTTACCATCATTACCAAATAGTTTGCAATCTGAATTCGGCCAAGAGTGACAGCTAAAAATGTCGTTTCCATTCACAGAGCGAGTTAAACAGGTTTCGAATAGACCAAATCTGATCTCAGAGCCGAACAAAGGGTCTTTGGAGATTCGTATAAAATCATTAACGAATAACGTGAACAGGGCCATGGCATAACAGATTGCAAAAAGCACGAACATAGTGGCTATGTGTTTGGTAGCTAACAAGTTACTCCAGTACGTGCAGAAAGACGACCAAGTTAGCCCAGTAGGTGCAGATAATGCCACATGAGCGAGTTGAATTCACGATCACAGACGTCATGATATCTCTCTTCATCCACTGTATGAGGTATGTATCTGCATGACAGGTGTCACGTACCGTAAGTTGAGGACAGACTTGAGTAGAAGACCCTGACTCGCCGTTCCACTAGCACAGGGACGGGCAGTATATGAGCGCTTGCTGGCTGTGGTACACCGTAGTATAATGGAGGGTGGCCGGGAAGCAAGGGATCTGCTTCTGACGGACCGCCTGATGGCGGGTGCACATGGCGTTGATGTTGGTGGAGTGCAGGATCCTGCTCTTTATTACTATTGCTATTGTACATAATACGTGTGATGCTGGATGTCTAGTTGCCTTTTGCGTTGGCATTAGTATGGGTATCCATAATGCATCGTGATCGATGTCGCGTTTTTTCTTTCGTCCCACCATCCTCGTTCTCTGAATTCTCTTTCCACCCAACAACCACAACAACCAGCAGTGCTTACCAGTGGGAAAGTGACTGATTCGCCTACAGCCAACAGCCAACAGCCAACAGACAAGAGACACAGCCAAGTCTTTATTTGCTAAGGTAAGAAGTGATTTGATATCTGCAGATATTTGCCGATGTTGTTGATGTGTTGTTTTAGAACGTCGACTGCTGTACGTTGATTTGAAGACGCTGCCACCCACTCTGCATGATGATGCGTCCCTTCCATCCTCACATCCATCATCACGCACATTGTATAGGTATGTCATTAAAGCGTCAATTTCACGGCAATCAAAGTCAAATGATGAGAAAAGCAAGTCCTTATGGATTGGGACTGAGCAAATTGCGCTTAGAGCGCTACATGAAGCATGAAACTTGTTGCCTGCCTTCTGATGGCTACGTCGTGGACCCTGACCCTGCAACGTGTAAAGTGTCTTGACGAAAAAATGACCACCCATCAAATCCATCCATAGAACCCATCCAGGTTATCCAGGATTGCTTGCATACATACCTGGTGAGTTTAAATTTAATGTTTGTGAGCCTTTCAAGGTCGGAGCATGGATGATTCCCAATTATGGAAACAGAAGATCACTGTTGAAACAAAACAGATTCACCTCTGACAACCTGAGCTCTCGCATCGTCCTCTACCCTTTTAAGGGGTTTAAGCTTTTTGCAGACAGTCCAACTCATCTGTATCTAATTCGTCTAGGTGTTTGGCACGTTTTACTGGTCAAGAATCAAGGTTAGTTACATTTGTGCCATGACGTTGGCACATGAATGGTAATGATGAAATATGATGAATTTTATCATACTCAAATACGCTCTTGCGGATTGGAACTCTGGTGAACGTATATCGCGTTAACTATATTCAATGACGAAAATATTATTTCGCAGGGAGTCTGATTTCACAATGCCATCCGTTCCCCTGATTAAATCACATTCGTGGCTCTTGGCATCCATGGTCTAACACCACACGCATTAGCATACGCACCTCTCTGAGTATCGATATTGACTTGGCACTTAAGGTACATAAAGCATGAACACAAATCCCCTTTGTTGGCTTAAACTGCAGAAGTGCCCTGATGAAGCATCTTCCGTCTGAAGCCAGCCTTTGTATATTCCGGGTACCCAATGAAATATTTGGGAGAACCCACCTGGATTACTCGGTGCAGACATGGCATAATGGAGGTTCCAGTATTGGATTGTCTGAGCACACGAACCTGACCAAGGTCGACAGCATGCCTTTGGGGTGATTGGGTAACATAACTTTCAGACATCTAGAAGTTATGTCGGATGCTGACAGCACTGGAGCTGTTGATGAGGAGTTGAAAAAGTTCATCGAAGCTGAACAGGTGAGCTGGGCGACGCAATGTCAAAAAGCCGGTGGTTGACGCGAGTTTGCTTGATCAAGCCATGCTTATGAAGAAATTAAGACGTAGAAAAGAGCAAACTTCCACTCGACAGTGCATCAATACACGGAAACATGCTTCGATAGGTGTGTCACTAAAATCAAAGCGGGTCTTGACAAGAGTGATGAGACATGCGTAACGAACTGTGTGGAGAGGTTTCTTGACTCTACCATGATGGTAATTCAGAGGGTCAATGAGGCTGCTCACAGTCAGCGAGCGTAGTCGTTGTTCGTTGTTTATAGTTGTTGTTTGCATGTAAGGTTTCGTTGAAATTAGTAATATACCTCTTTTTGACTCTTTCTATCATGTCATTATCGCGCGCTGATGGCCATAGCTCGTGGTGTGATTTGTCTCACGCACGCAATATGGTTTCACACTCTTGGCTTTTGATTAAAACGTCGGTTATCCCCACACGCAATCTTCCCAACAAAGATGCAATCTTATCATGATACCACTAGGCGAAGAAGGTCATCAGCAGCATTATCCAGCAATGCAGCCGTCAACTCTACGATGTCGCCAGGTGGCACAAGAAGCAGAATGGACATATCATCGCCTGAATTAGTTTATTCGAGTGCTTTGGACAAGTTCTCGATTATACCCATCCACAAAAACAATGTTGTTTCGTTAAGAACTGTATCTATGGAGAATCGTTATGAAAATGATGGTGCAAATGACGTATGCCTTTTCGATTCTGATCTGAAGCATGGAAGCTTTTTGCTATATTTTGCACCAGAATGTGCGCAATTTACTGACATGGCCAACTCTCCGTATGATCATAGAATCAAGACTTTGGAGATGACTATAACATTACATCATCAGGTCAGAAACGAAATTCAGTCATCTCGAAAATATACAATTCTATACGGTCAATAAAATCTATCAGATCTGCATCCCACCATTCATCAAGTGCCAGGTCATCCTCATCTAATATGCCGCAGGTGCCGTTCGAGAAGTATCAATTGCCACCTGAATCTCCCAGACCTTTATCTCGTTCTACCATTACCACCACAACAACGAATACTAATCCCTACGAGATATTTGAGCCGCCCACCATACTTCATGGCGACCACTACCTGGGTAATTTAACAAATAGATCAGGTCGTTACTATTGTCAGACCAAAAGGTCCTCATCACCGTTACCTGGCTCAAGTATGGATAATAATATGACCGTCACCAGTTTGAATAGTATTACGATACATGCATTACCACCGCCTCCTAGGAGAGGTCGTATCAAGGATGTGTTTTCAAGCGTCACCTTTACTAAACCTCCTACTGATACACTACCACCTGATCCTACGCCACCTGTTGCGCTTGCGGCTGAAAACGATTTTAGTAATCACAATCCTCCCACTGCTGAAGCTCGTGAGCCGAAACACGCAAAGCAACGAGTCACATCATTCTCCGAGTTTGGCATCCTCAATAGCTTCAGTCCAAGAAGGCAGTCCATGATGAGTGCGGTTTCAAACAGATCCCGTTCCCTGAAATATCCTGCAGATAGTATCGACAGTCGTGCCAGCAAAAAGAGCGGCGGTGGAAGTTGGAGGAATATCAATAGAAGAAGAAGTGTGGGTGGTATAAGACTGGATGTGGAAGCTTAAGGGGATGCGACTTGTATTAATTGAGGACTTTGTTGACTGTCACATGGACTAGAGTAGTGAAATTGGAAATTGCTTTCGTTGAAATGCGCGTATAGTTAGTAGAGTTATAGTAGTTCGTTCGTTATGCTTTACACTACTAAATGTACAATTAGTTTGCTTGTAGGGCCGACTTATTAATGATGTTGCATGAGATAAGGAGTCGTTGATATGTTTGCGTACAATGTAGCTTTGCCTGCTTGTATGAGCTACCACGCAGTGCGCGTAAGATTGCGAGACACATCTCTCTTGTTGTTTTCGCAAAATTTCGCCCTTTGTGTTCGAGACTTGGAGGAGTCAGCAGGTCTTTTCATTGCTTTCTCGTTGGCCATCAGGCGTTGGCGATGGGGAGGTACAATTTCTAGACATACAACGAATTAGTATTAATCGAAGGCGGCTTCGAGAGACTGTCTAAGTGAGGCCTGGAGGCAGATAGGCCCTCGGATGTTGTGGCTTCCTTTGGTTTGGCCAATCCGATTCAGAGATGGAGGTACAAGCCATATTGACGGCATGATTGGCGTGGTGATCCGGCGGCAGTGACGATCAGCATGTTCCGGTTCGGTTCGGTTCACGGAGACACCATCTTTTTTTTCACCTTTTTTCCTCGCGCATCCAAACATCAGCGGCGGATCGTCACAAGGGGGCATAGTGCCGCCACACTTCAGACCACCATGATTCCAGCATCCATCAATCTGTCTATGCTCATCCGCGATCAGTCGCTTTGCATACCTTCTCATGTCGCAAACGAGCTCTGGAGTCATGATCAGCGAAGTTTCACACAACAGAAGACCCAGCATCCGTTAGATTCTCTAGCTGATCTGCTCCTCCATCCATGTCTGACACTCAAGATAGCCCGAGCATACCGTGGTATATTGGTCGATCTAGTCGGACGATGCAGAATGCGTCTGACATCAGCTGCCTCCCCAATCCATGTCTGTCTAACCTCCGAGGATGCTGTGAATGAGCACGGTGCAGGCAGAGCAACGAGTCTGACTGCATCCGCTGCTGGTGGTACTTGTCCTAGTATAGCTCCTACCAATAGTGCCAGCACCCGACTTCGTTTAGCACTCCGCAACCAGAGGCAGATAATTGCAACGTGTGCATGCCAAACCCCGTCAACCGAAAAAGGCTCCGACTGGAGTAGGTCTTTTTTGCTATTAGGCGCTTTGTCAAATCTACTACCTGTAGCTCCGCAACTGCTTGGGTAAGTAAAGGGCGCTGTCGTGGTCCCCCCTGGTCAAAGAGGCAAACCACTCCATTTGCAATCTAGACATACCATCGCATTTCTGGAAGCCTTCGAGCTGCCATTCAATCTGCTCAAGGACAATGTGAACACCCCGCACCAAGCAAGGTTTCTGGCTAGGTCGATATTTCGGCTCATCAAATCACTGCAGAATGAATACTCTCCGCAGTGGTCCGTCTCTCGGCTAGTTGATGTCATGAAGACCACTGACGACAAATATACTCGTGCATACTTGGCTCATTCGCTTGCCATTCTTTTGAAAATGGTCGAATCAGAAAAATTGAACTTCTTGCGCATACACGTGCTTGATTCTCTTATCTTTTTGGAGTAACTGTCTGAACTTGGACGGTATCCGTTGGAGTATGTGTCTAACATTTGTACATTATAGGGATGTGGAGGAGCATATCGATACTTTAGAAAAATCTTATATATCTATACCGGATATTGTAGATACGGTCGTCTGCAAATCTAGAGATAGTACCGTGAATAGCTTGAATGAGGATATAAAATCTGTCGTTCAACCCACTACCACCTCTACCCCCATCGATCTGAATATTCATGAATCAGATTTGTGCCCATTGACTGCCAATCTTGCGGGTGTTTTACTGAATAGAGTAGAACAGCATCAGCAACACAGTGAAAGTGCGGCACCATTGGTTCACACCACCACCTTGAATCAAAATCTTCAACAGTTGGCTCTAGCAATATCGTTGCGACTACCAACTTTACTTTGTGGTAGTCATGGTTCTGGAAAGTCCTCTTTGATATCAGAAGCTGCACGATTGGTCAATCAGAAAGGTTCCCCTCTTCAGTTTATCGAGTTGGTGCTGGGAAACGATGACTCACTGTTTGCAACAATAGCCCCATTCACGATACACCTAGGCGATCAAACTGATAGTAAACTCCTCATCGGAACCTACATTTCTTCCAAACCTGGAAGTTTCGAATGGCAACCAGGCGTATTGACGACAGCTGTAAAAGATGGCAGATGGATTGTGTTTGAAGATGTGGATCTAGCACCTTCAGAGGTTATCTCGATATTGATACCACTTTTGGAAAGTCGACAACTTTTCATCCCTTCCCGCAATGAACTTCTGAAAGCCCACGAGAATTTCCGCATATTTGCAACCATTAGTAGTGATTCCACAGGTAGCGCGCCAAGTAGTTCACACATAGATCATAATTGGCTCGCTATCATCATCAAATCAAACAGCATTAGTGAGATTGCCCATATTATACGATCGCGATACCCGACATTATCGCTGATGACTGATTTACTTATTGCAGCTTACTTGGCCGTTTCTGAATATTCTTCCCATACTCCAATTCGGGGACGTAATCTGACCACCCTCGACTTATTCAAGTGGTGTCATCGTTTGGCAGAATTACCTTGGATTTCAAAGGCAATTCATGTATCTTCAATCGCAAGCACCAATAACAGCACCATAAGCATGCAACAGATGGAGGATGTATTCTATGAAGGTGTTGTTTGCTTTGGCGAGCTGGCTACTGGTAGTAGCAAGAATGACATTATGAATCTTCTTGGTCATGCCCTACAGTTACCTGACCACCGAGTCGCTTTCTACCGCGATTCATACGCGCCAGAATCTCTGGTGGCGGAGAACACCACCGTGAGGTGTGGTCGATATTATATAGATAAGCTGCCATCCGCTGGCTCCAATCCACAGACAGGCGACATCTTTGCATCAGCAACCATGCATTCAAGGCGACTAATGCAAATAATCGCTGGCGCTATATCGAATGATGAACCAGTACTTCTTGTCGGGGAAACTGGTACTGGTAAAACTACCGTTATTCAGTACTTAGCAAAGGTACTGAATCAAAAGCTCGTTACTCTGAATCTATCAAACCAATCCGACTCAACGGATTTACTTGGAGGTTTTAAACCGGTTGATAGTCATCAGATAATCCAGCCACTTTATGAAAGGTTCCAGGAGCTCTTCTCCAGGACGTTTCCCAAAAAATCCAATCTAGCCTTTTTGGAGTCAGTTGAAGGTCTACGGCGAAAGAAAAAAGAGAAAAGGTTGCTAGCGGCGATGGTTAGCACTATTGACAAAGCCCGCAGTTTACATAGTAGTCTGACTACCAGTACAGAAGACCGTAACGCTGGAACACAGCCAACTAAAAAGCGGCGAACGCTGGATATTTCTCTCCTACAAGAATGGGAAGATCTGAATGCGGAAATTGCTAGATTAGAGGCGTTAGACTTGAAGGTTGGAATTGTCATATAGGCGCAACAGGAATCAATGTTTTCTTCCCTAACCGATCAAACAAAATTAGCAACCTTTTTTCCAGTTTGTTGACGGACCTCTAACCGCCGCGTTCAGGAAGGGTCACTTTGTACTACTTGACGAGGTCAATCTAGCTCCAGCAGAAACTCTAGAAGCTATCAGCGGCTTATTGAACAATGGTCTTATAATACTCGAGAAGGATACGACACCAATACGAAAACATCCGAACTTTCGTCTCTTTGCCAATATGAATCCATCAGGTGACGCAGGTAAACGAGAGTTACCGCCTGGAGTAAGATCTCGTTTCACAGAAATTTTTGTTGATTCTCCAGATGTAAATCGACGAGACTTGGAGTTAATCACTCGACAATATTTGAGTAATGTCTCGAGCATGTCAAAGGATGTTGAGCAGATGATTCAAGATGTGCTTGACTTTTACTACACGGTGAAGACATTAAGTTCATACGATGGTGGTGGAGCTCTCTTACATGTCAGTGTCAGAACTGTATCACGAGCGTTGTCTTTTGCGCGAGAACAAGCAGTCTCGCTGAGTCTACATCGAGCGTTATTTGAGGGTTTGGTAATGACTTTCATTACTCAGTGTAGTAAAGAAAGTGGCGAGACAATTTTGCAAAAGCTTTTGTCGTTCTCCACATTCTCTCGTCATGGTATGTATATTGATTGTTTTATTTATCACGAATGCTTATAACAATCGCATGATGTTTTAGGCGCCAGAAGCTGGATTAAACATGATAGCAAGTCGATCAACTCAACTAGCAACCCAACGATTTTTCATATTCCTGCGGGTCCACATGAATTGCATGTTGACGATCAGTACGTCATAACCGATTCTGTTTTCAAAAACCTCATCAATTTATCACGAGCCGTATCAGCCTTCAAATATCCCATCTTGATACAAGGTCCCACTTCATCTGGTAAAACATCGATAATCCAATACCTGGCCAAACGAACGGGCCATCAGTTTGTCAGAGTCAACAATTCTGAGAATACCGATTTGCAGGAGTACATGGGTAGTTATGCTAGTGATGTTACCGGCAATCTCGTATTTCAGTATGGCGTTTTGGTGAACGCGCTGAGGCATGGTCATTGGATTGTGTTGGATGAACTCAATTTAGCACCTACAGATGTTTTGGAAGCGTTAAACAGGTTGCTGGACGATAATCGAGAATTGCGTATTCCAGAAACAGGTGAAATGATCAAACCGCACCCGAACTTTATGCTTTTCGCTACTCAGAACCCACCAGGTCTGTATGGTGGTCGTAAGCCCTTATCAAAGGCCTTTCGAAACCGATTCTTGGAGCTTCATTTTGAAGAAGTGCCAGCCAATGAGCTCAGTATCATCCTAGAACGGCGATGTCGAATGGCTCCATCTCATGCTAAAGCTATGGTCAATGTGTTCAATGAGCTGCATGCCAAGCGAGGTCGTGGTAGAGTTTTTGATCGAGATGGCTTCATCACGTTACGTGATCTCTTCAGATGGGGTGATCGTAGTGGGAATGGCTATCAAGAACTAGCAGAAGATGGCTACATGCTGTTAGCTGAACGAGTTCGTGATGCGGAAGATAGACTAGTCGTCCGGGAAGTACTGGAGAGGGTTATGCGAGCCAAAATCAACGTCGATGAAATGTATAATCGACTATTTGACAAGTACCTTGAATGTAATATCCTAGGTAGTAGTCATGACGCAAGCACTGGTAATATTACATGGACCAGACAATCCAAACGACTAGCAGTTCTGTTACAACAGTGTCTCCGACATGCTGAAGCCGTGTTACTTATTGGAGAAACTGGAACAGGCAAAACCACCATATGTCAATATGTTGCTTCCTTGTTCAAAAAACCATTAGTTATAGTCAACGCTCATCAGTCTTCGGAGGCATCTGATTTTCTTGGTAGTATGAGACCTGTAAGAGTCGCAGAGGATACGATGGATGTGGATACCAATAATAATAGCTCCAAAGCACAAAGCAAACGGTTTGAGTGGGTTGATGGTCCACTTACCACCAGCATCAAGAATGGTAGTTATTTCTTGCTAGACGAATTGTCATTAGCGGATGATTCTGTCTTGGAACGTCTCAATCCATTACTAGAGACATCTCGAACTATTACATTGACTGAAAAAGGTGGAAGCCATGATATCATCCATGCTCATTCAGATTTTCGCTTTATGGCAACTATGAACCCTGGAGGTGATTATGGAAAACGCGAATTATCTCCAGCTCTTCGGAATCGGTTTACTGAAATATGGGTTCCAGTGGTTGACGATCTACACGATTTGTCAGCCATTATTGAAACCAGACTTGACGTGAATGGTGGTAATAATGCACTCGCCACAGAAAAATGTCAAATTGCACAACGAATGATTGAGTTTATATTATGGTTTGCAGGTGCCCTCGAGAAGTTATGGAATGAAATCGTTAGCATACGTGATATTGTTGCATGGTGTCAGTTCATGGTTGCATGCATCAAGAAATCCATTTCAGTAGATGATGCCTTTGTACATGGCGCTTTAATGGTTTTTGCGGATGGTATTGGAGTGAATCCTCTCTATGGTATCATTTTCAAAGAGGGTAAGTGCCCTATTTGCAGATTCCTTAAAGGGGTATAACTTTATGGAGTGAAACACAAATAGACGCCTTACGTATACGACGTCAATGCATGGATAAGTTGCTTCAACTGTCACCACCACAGCCGTTGTCTCTGGACTTCTGCACCTCCAGCGCCCTCACAATTCATCCATTCTCCATCCCTCGTTATACAATTCCAAACGATTGTACTATTACCACCAGCGACGTACCGACCACAGCGTTCGAGTTGAATAGCCAACCAAGCTCATACCACCTCAATGCACCAAGCACGTTATTGAATGCAATGCGTGTCCTACGAGCTCTTCAAATCACCAAGCCAATACTATTGGAAGGGCCTCCAGGTGTCGGGAAAACGTCGTTGATTACGGCTATAGGTCATTTAGTAAGGAAACCTGTAGTTAGAATCAACTTGAGTGACCAGACGGATTTGATGGATCTTTTCGGCTCCGATTTGCCGGTTGAAGGCGGTGAACCAGGAGAATTTGCATGGAGAGATGGTCCATTCTTGATGGCCATGAAACGCGGTGATTGGGTCTTGCTGGATGAACTCAATCTCGCCTCGCAGACAGTGTTGGAAGGTTTGAACGCATGTTTGGACTTTCGTCGTACAGTCTACATTCCTGAGTTGGACTGCGAATTTCCTTGTCATCCAGAGTTTCGAGTGTTTGGGGCTCAGAATCCTTATGCCGAAGGTGGTGGACGCAAAGGTTTGCCAAAGTCGTTTACAAATCGATTTACTCAGGTATGTTCGCATCGACCCCAATGTAAGAAATGAAGTCCTAATCTGAAATTAAATAATTCATAGGTTTACGTCAGTGAGTTGGATATAGAAGATTTGAGAGTATTGATCCAGCATATGCATCCCTCCTTGGCCATTGAACTGGTTGACAAGATAATTCAGTTTCTGAATCTCTTCAAAGGTATTACAGTCTAGTAACTGATTAAATGTTACAACTACTGGATTAAGAGCCATGGCGCTAACGCAAGCATCGAAATCACAGGCCAATTCAATTTACGAGATGTACTGAGATGGACACAGCTCATAGATAAGGTTCCCGTTGAGGCTGCAATGGATGTCTCTTTTGGGTCAAGAATCAGGAATGACGAAGATATTGCCAGATTTCATGTTGCCGTCGATAAAGTTTTTGGCTTTCGACCGGCTACAAACATCCATTGGAATATCACCCCGAATAAGTTCATAATTGGTAAAGCAGTTCTAGATCGTGTCGGACTGGTTCACCATCCCAAAACCAGCCTTGCAATTCTACCGTCACTTTTACGACCTCTGGCACATATGATCTTAGGAGCCAACTTGAGTTGGCCCATTTTGATTACTGGGTCAGCTGCTTCCGGCAAAACGACATTAGTCAGGCAAATAGCCGCCCTTGCTCAGCAACCGTTGGCTGAATTCGCTATGCATCCAGGTGTAGATGCAATGGAATTGTTGGGTGGGTTTGAACAGCAGAGCCTGGATCGTCTATGGTCGAATGTGGTCGATGAGGCAAAGGTTGTCTGTAATATGATCAGAAGAAAGGCCCTGTTGTTAGATTCAAGTGTAGCATGTTTGGATGATATCATGGCCAGCATTAATCCTGGTAATGACAGAAATAACGTCGACAGTAGTCGAGTCATGGATGAACTACAAGCCTTGGCACACGAACTTGATGTTTCCTATGACTTCAGCCAGTTGCACGTTGCTATAGCCAGATATGCATCAGCAGTGTCAAACGGAACTGCAGGCCGCTTCGAGTGGATTGATGGTGCTCTTGTTCAAGCTGTGGAACATGGTTACTGGCTTTTAATCGACAACTTAAACTTCTGCGCTGCCAGCGTGTTGGATCGATTGAACTCCCTGCTAGAACCAAACGGAGTTTTACTTCTGAATGAGCGAGGGTTGGTAGATGGTGAGGTAGGATATTTTGTATGATTGCCGGAAAGAATTTTGTTGAGCCTTGATGATGGACTGACTGCAAACTTTGCCACAGGTCAAGATCGTCAAACCACATCCATGTTTCAGGGTATTTATGACTATGGATCCGCTGCATGGTGAAATCTCCCCAGCCATGAGAAATAGATGTCTAGAAATAGCTTTACCAACACCAAAATGGGCGTCCAATCCAGATGCCATGGATACCGTCAGAGTGATGTCCTCTTGTGGTGTTCTAGATCGAAAGCTATACGCATCTTTATACAGGAATAAAGATATTAGCCCAAGGTCGCTGATATCAAGAGGGCGGATTTTGATCGAGATGCTCCAGCGTGGTACTTCTCGTCGTGATGTGTTGAAGTCAATCTATGATGACCAAGCGATACACGGAGACGCATTACAAGATTTTCTTTACCCTACTATTTGGCCTGCTTCTATCGGGCAAAACCCTGTCATATGGCAGTCATCTGCGATATATCTATCGTACGTGAAGGAACTGAATTCGGTGTCTTTTTCAGAGTATATTGGTGACGTATTGGCAACCCGTTTGGAAGCCATACATTGGCTTACAAATCTTCCTGGTGCCGACCTTGCCAAAGCATTTTTATCTCGTACACCACAAGCGATTAGAAACACACATTATCACGGCCTTCGTCGCGCATATTATCGATTGATATTCAGTAGCACTAGTAGTGACAGTTCGAGCGGTTCTGAGAATACCTTACTAGCTCGATCAGCCGCACTTGCCTCTGGCCTGATATCTTCCTCACTGTGGTCTGACGAGGTGCTAATGTGGATTGGCTCTGCTTTAAACAGTATTCCAGCTTTCACCTCGACGGTATTACCAATGATCGCCTCGGAAAGCCAAGGCGCCATGTTAAACATCGTGCCTGCTATCCATCACATTTGGGATTGTCGGGATGATTTGATGCAAGTTTTGAAGCAAACTAAATTGGACATGACTGTCATTTTCATCCTGTTCAAGAAGTTCAACAAGTCTTTCAACCTCCTGAAAACCTCCATCGACACGCTGGTTGGGTCTGTTGATAGTCGTATCTCAACCTCGTTAGTGGCAATCATCACAACCTTGGCCGAGTTGCAGCAAAGGGGTGAATCTGTTATGAGTCTATTCAGTAGTCATAATTATACTAGTGTTAAAGCCATACAGAGGGAGTGGAGAGGCACCGTGACGCGCCATCTTGTTGTATGGCAAACACAAAATCTTTATCGCCAACTGGATCAACGATTTACGCTGGGATCGAAACCTAATGAATGGTTATCGAATCCTTGGCACGAAAATACTGCTGTGAAGGTGGAGGTGATGGAGGCTCTAGCAACACTTTCCATGCTAGATAAGGACAACGTTACGGAGTCACAACGCAGCAGTATGATTGAAGTGTTGGACCAAGTAGCGTCTGGGCGATTGCTCGCACCACTGACTGAATCAAGCCCGGTGCTGGACCTGGATCATCTTAAAATCATACCATTAAAAGCCATACATACGGTACATGCTAGACTACGTCTTCTCAGCCAATGGTCCACCAATCATAACCTATTATCGAGACACGAAGCCGTGTCAATGGCATCAATAATTAAGGACAGGGTTGTAGATGATCGCGTACGAATGGTACTAGACTGGGCCGTGCAAAAGTCGTCTCGCTCTCCATCGAGTCTCAGCCATCTTCAACGGCTTTTATGGATGAAAGACCACGATGCTAGTCACCCGGAATTGAAGGAAGCCAGCCACGCTGGCCTCTACTATTTCTTCAGAAGCCTTTGGTTTGCGCCACAGATTGAAGTGAATGATTTACTCTTCTCTTCGATTCAGTTTCTGGAGACTGACGTATGTTGAATGGTTTCATAACGATCAAGTTGTGTTTTCGACGCATGAGCAAAACAGCTTACGATATTTTGCAACCAAAGGTTCGAGCCCGAATGACCGGTTCGGAAGTGCTGTATCAGGACATATTGCCCTTTTTCGTTGTCAATGCTTTGTAGGTGTAAATGGCATAGTTTAAAGCATAATTCGACTGCAGCGGGTTATCATTATGTGTCCGTCAACTCATCCTTCGTATTTCAACCTAGGACTAACACTGATAAGATCTCTATTACTGACATTGATCTTTTCAGAACCCATTTGGAAGATCTTAAAGAGGCCAGTATCATAGCTCAAGAAGTCCCGTCAAGTGATGAGGCCGACCGCACGATGCTAGCACATTTCCTGGCCTTGGTATGAATAGTTAGTTCTTGACCGCCCTTTGAAATCTCGTTTTTACCTGGTGCTACCAAATACAGATGAGGAATGCAGGAATTCAAGCTGAATCCGTCGACAGCAGTAGTGCTGGGAATAGTAATGAGCGACAAATTCGAGGTCACCTCTATCTCAGAAATGCCATTTCCTTCTTGAAAGCATATATTCCAAGAACACCCATGGATCCAGCCTTGGCCCCTAAAATCAAACGTGATACTTTGATGTCACGACTGCTGCTTTTGAAGGAGGATATAACTGTGCGATCTGAGATGGAGTATATGACAACGGCCACACGTAGTAATACATCAATCGAGGAGCGCATGGGCATTCTTCGCTGTTACGAACAGCAAATCGCCAATTACGAAAGCCGGATGGCGATACGTCCATCAGAATCGCAGCTGGAGGATATTTTTGCCGACTTGGGTATTCTTCTAGACAGCATCATCCCCATCGTCGAAAACTTGGTTGATTCATTAAGAAGTTTAAGTGTATCAGAGCAGCGAACCAAGGAATCGCACTTACAGGATATGTTATATGCGTTCGTGGACAAACTCGAAAACAGCTATACAATGTACAAGGATTTACTTCAGCCGATTTGCCAAGCTATATTATACATGAAGCATGGATTAAGGTTGATCACCATGAATTTCGCTACTCTGTCAATGTTACATACGTTTACCATTGGCTTGCCAGATAATTCTGGTGCGCTCTCGCCAACGATCAACATGCAGAGACTTAACTTTAGTGCCGCAGTTTCGAAAAGGGTAGAGATAGATGAATTTTCCAAAGTAGTTGAAAGCGTGGCTGGAAAATGGCGGGCGGATGTGGAGCAAGCTTATAATGAAAAGGTTACATCTAGCTCTATTTTCAGATACAAGGAGTTAGTTGAGGATGTTGTTTTCGAGGAATACACGGATTTTGATGCAACCGTCGCATCCAGAGGTATGTCCGCTTACGAGAATCAGGCTTCTTTGTTGGCTGCCCATCAGTAACCCTTGCATTGCCAGGTGACGCAGAACCAACCCCGCCGCCGTCGCACCACCTTCGAGCCGCTGTATCTGACGTTGAAGAATTACGTCGACACTTCGTGAAGCTTTTCACTGCAATTATCGTCAATGTCAGTGAACCGCCTGATCACGGGCATAGAAACACAAGCAGGAAGAGTGACAGTCTCGCCTTCTTGGAGTACTTTACGTCGCTGTATATTAGGGCATTAGGTTCAGTGACGTGTAATCAACTTGCTCTGGAGGATCAACATCGCCTATCCAAAGGGCAATTGGTTCTCATCGATAGTATGCTCCAAACGAAACTTCAGCAGACCGGTGTTGATTTTTATCGAGATAGTAATCCTGTAGAGTTGGCTGGGGCGCTGATGCCCGTTTTGACCCATTTCCAAACACGAGTACTGGAGTTGCTGTCGAAATACCCTGAGCATTCAGTGTTACAAAACCTGGCCGATATTTGCTCTCGATTAGCAAACCTGCCCATGTCAACGCCCATTCCGCGAATATTGAATGGACTCCAAATCATGCTTATGAAGGCCAACGATTGGGAGTCGTACAGCAGTCGTGAACTGTCACTGAAGTCTGTCATGGGTGAGCTCACTCAGTTAATTATTCAATGGAGGAAGTTGGAACTATCGTCTTGGATGCAATTATTGACGATCGAAGAATCCAGGACGGCTGAAGCATCTGAGATGTTTTGGATACATCTATATACCTTGATTGAAGAAGATGATGAGACCAGGTTATTGGAAGGTCTAGATGAATATTGCCTGTCATGCCCGTGTGGGGAGTTTCAGTCTAGGTTGCAAATGATAGATGCCATGTGCACATATTTGCACTTGAGCAGGGATCGTTCAGCGGATGGTGGCAGCTCAATCAATCCCAAAGTAAATCTGCTGAAGAATCTCCATCGATACTATCAGTTATTATCTACCCTAGTGAATGACAACATTAGCAGTAAACGTAAACCTATACAAACCCAGCTGATTGATTTTGTCAAGATCGCGACCTGGAAGGATGTGAATGTATATGCACTTGAAGCCACGACCAAAAAGAGCCATCATCAACTCATGAAGATGATCAAAAAGTATAAGCAGGTTTTGCGGGAGCCCATCATAAACATCATGAAAGTTGGTAGTCAAAGCCTACTTGAAGAGCGAGCAGCAAAATGTGTTGCGGATACAGAGAAAGATCGTCAATACTTGGTCAAACAAGGATGCAGCACCTTCAGTGTCGAGTTGAATGACATATCTCGGGATGCATTTGAGAACATCAGACGTATTCAAATTGCCAACGAACAAGCGTCCTCTGCGGAAGGCAGCGAGGGCAGTGAGCGGAAACTCATACCAAGGAACATCGCCACGAAGGCTCTGGTAGATATTTTCCGAGAATTGAAAGAATTAGGATTGAGCAATGCGCACAGGACTACAGATCGAAAAACCTGGCTTAATACCGGAGTTGATCGAGTTTCGGCCATTCTTGATACCCCTCTCAATCTCTCGTGAGTGTTTTTTTTTTAATTTTACACTACGTTTACACTACCCGGAATGTCAAGGTCTTATCATCAAAACACAATGTAGAGACAAGTTCTATGATATGATGCATCAGATATCGAAACTGAATGAAGTGGCGTTGAATCCCACGCCGACTTTACCCGCCGCTGACTCGCACAGATGTGTTGCGCTTTGTAATCACATCTTCAAGATAGTAGCAGATATGTCAGCAGTGAACGATGTCGTTGCTCGTCATGCTCAATCATTGTTATCAATCGTTGAGCCTTTGGAGTCATCGTGTTCCCTTAGTCACAGTGCTACAGCACTGAAGGAGCTGGGTTTCTACTATGACAGGATCTGCAACATATATGCCGTTTTGGTGCAATCAGATATGATACATAGATCAAGTGGTGGAGTGCAGCTCGGCGATACATCACGAGATGTGAATGAAGATAACATTAAACGAGCACACGACATTATATCCCCCATCAAACTGCAACTCTTATCCACTATCAAGGTGCTTGAATATCAACCAGTTATAGCAGTGAAGGATAAAAATGATTTACTTCGAAACGCAATCCAAGCTCTGAGGTCGGTCAAAGAGCTGAACATTGTCGAGGTCGATTTAAGTGGGTGTATCTGGCCCCTGGACGAGGTAGAGCAGGATTCCACCCCAAATAATTCGAATATTGTCATCCATGTCTTTTCTCATCAGCTTCTGAGCCAACCATGCTTGGAGGAGTGTCCATTGATTGCACTTTGCAGGCATTACGAAAACTGGAGTGTCTCTCTATCAGCGTTCCATCACTGTTTGTCCAGCTACATTGACTCTTGCCATGCCAATGGCGAGAGTTACTTCAGTATAAATAGCTCGCTATCCCAACAGCTCCTTAGCCTCCTACAAGATATCCGTACAAAAGTCATTGAGTTTGGCATATACTACAAGCATCTCACGCAATTCGGCTTTACGATCGTCAACCTTCTTGTCAGCGTGTTGACAAAAGGCCTCGGCTATACAGAAGGACGAGATGATGAGAATGAACCATCCGCTAGTCAGATTGCAGATGGCACAGGTGTAGGCGAAGGCGAAGGAGCTCGAGATGTTACCGACGAGCTGGATAATCAGGAGCAAGCCATGGACACGCAGTAAGCGTTTTCGTCATGGAGACACACAGGAGGAAACTGTACTCATCACTGATCACAATAGTGACCAAACCCGTACGGAACAAACTTCTTCGAAAGAGGACCAACCAAATGGTATGGAAATGGATGAGGACTTTGATGGTCAGATGGAGGACGTACCAGAAGATGGTGATGGGAACGATGAAGACCAAGACGATGATGAACATGACGAAGTATGAACCGCGTTGCGTCTTTTCTGAAAGCGAGTGTGTAACGAGGAAAAAACTCTAGGAATTCGGAGATCTAGGCGATTCCGATAACCAACGGGATCAGAAGGTCAAGAGTGGTGGTGATGACGGGGATGGTGAAATGGAAGGACCACAAATGAATGACGAGTCTGCGTCCTCTGAGACTGTAGCAAAGACCAATGAGCAAAGCAATCCCGACAAACCATCAGAGGAGGATCTCAAATCACCTGAACAAGAAGCCGAATCCGATGAAAAGGAAGACCAGGGTACTAGTCAAAATGCACCTAAACCTATGGATGATTCACATCCGAACGTTCTGGAGAACGATCCAGACCTGCAGTTTGAAGGCAAATGTGAAGATGCCTCAGACAAGGATGTTACTGATGACGCTGACGGCAATGCCGATCTTCAAAATGGTGACGAAGTGGATCCACAAGACGATAGTGGAGAAAAGGATGGAGAGAAGGAAGAGGACGAAATAAATTTAGAGGACATGAATCTTGAAGAAGATGGTGGTGACATGGATGCCGACTATGGAGACGAGTCCATGGAGGCCCAGGTCGGAGATGAACACCCGCTTGAGAACGAAGATGGGCAGGTGGGAGATCAGGAATTGCGTGATGAAGATACTTCGAACGTTAAACCATCTAATGCAAAAGGTATGTCTTTGCTCGCGGCGCCAAAGAATCTGCTATGAAATATCTGGTTACATGAATCAATACGTAGGAGTCCAAGGCGAATATGGAGTGGAATCCAATCAGGACAACATGGATTTATCCAATGATAATCCCAGCAGTAGTAACGATAATTCAGGCAGTAGCTCCAATCAAAAGGCTGGAGTTGGTGCCGACTTGACAGGTCCAGAGCCGAACACGGAAAACACGAGCAACAGTAAGCGGGACTCATCCAAGCAACAGCGTCGGCGTCCGGACGTCAATCCAAATCGTAGTCTTGGGGATGTTTTGAAAAGCTGGTTGGATCGCTTGAACGAGATTCGAGGAGGGCAACAGGCACCAGACTCTAATGAATTTGAATATGTGGAGAACGATGAGGATGCTGCTGATGCACAGGCCATCAGTAATGCGACTGCTGAGCAGGCTAGTAGCAACATATTAATGGATCGGGCAACTGATCAGGAGGATGTGGATATGACCGAGGCACTGCAAAAAGACCATGATGTCTCGTTGGAAAAGGAGGACAGTGTTCTCTTCACCAGCAAAGCCATGGCGAAAAGCGCTGATGCCGATGATAAAGCAGCGGAGGGTCGTGATGGCAATGAGCAGGCTGGGTCAATGAGCGATGTGGTCGGCGATGACGTTGATATTGATGCAAGTAATGAACATCACGTAATTGAGCCTCTGTATGAAAGTCTGGATCAGCTGAGACAAGAGCTCGAACAATCAATCTCTTTATGGATTTCATCAACTGATAAAGTAAGTTTACGTCACACAGTTCCAGCCTTGTTCCTAACAGCCGCCTTTTATAGAGCAAGCCGTCAACAATCACAACAGACGCGTGCATCGACTGGCACAAATACACTACACTCACTCGCCACCTGTCAATACAACTATACAACCAGCTCCAACTCATCCTTCAACCAACACTTCAGTCACATCTCAAGGGCGACTACAAGACGGGAAAACGGCTCAATATGCGTAAAATTATCCCGTATATAGCCAGCAATTTCAAAAAGGATCGGATATGGCTGCGTCGTACCAAGCCCAACAAGCGAGAATATCGAGTATTACTAGCAATCGATGATTCGAAATCGATGGCCGAATCGCATTGTGTGCAATTAGCATTCGAGTCACTCGCTCTTATTGCCAAGGCGCTATCGCAGTTGGAAGTTGGGCAAGTCGCAGTAGCCAGTTTTGGGGAACGGATGCAAGTGCTACATCCATTTGATAGGGTGTTTGATGATGCCAGTGGCGCATCTGTTATCGATCGATTCACATTTTCGCAAACGAAGACGAATGTGCAGGATTTGCTTACCCAGAGTATAGCCATGTTTAGTCATGGTGGTAGCAGTGGGAGAAGCGGTGCGGATTTATGGGGCCTGCAAATTGTGATCTCGGATGGTATTATGAGCGATCACGATGTGGTTCGGTCGATGGTGAAAGTGGCAGCAGAGAGGCGCGTTATAACCGTTTTTGTTATTATTGACAATCTGCATGGCGGAGAATCGATTACCAAGATGACGAATGTCAAGTACGTTGAACGTGGTGGATCTATGGATTTGCAGGTACGTTTTGTTTTGGGGAGGAGGATATTATATTCCTGATTTTGATGGTACCTAATTTTGATGACGAGCATTGGAAAATTGTAGTTGTCAAGGTACATGGATACATTCCCATTCGACTACTATGTCCACGTGAAAAGCATCGATGAGTTGCCAGTCATATTGTCTGATACGCTTCGGCAGTTCTTTCTCACCGTCTCCAATATGTGATTGTTTGACTTTTGTATAATAGTAGAGGCTTTGTGTAAAGAATGATTTATAAGGTACATGTCACGGAAGCATTTTGCGGTCAGAAGACGTGGCATATGTGATCCGAATGTATGTATATACGTCCAGCATACTATGAGGCGACAAAACAACATCACGGTCCGGCACTCCGGGACCCCTGGGCTCTAAAAAATTTGGACAAGGCTTCATACACGGCAAAGGTGATCATCGTACCGGGCAAGACCCTGAGCACATTCGGAGCTAGCCCCTTGTAAAAGCCACGGACACCCTCATTCCTCCAAATGGTCGTGATGGTTCCTCGCACAGTCGTGTACTTTGGACCGCCATACTGGTTCTGCAAGCGGGCTCTGACAACTTGGTACGGGTACGTGCACACCGTGGCGAACAGCTTGGACGACGCGGCCATGGCGATGTACTCGGGGGTGCCCTAGTAGGCATGTCGTGAAGTGCGTGGCACGCAACTCGGGCAACACGCAAAACACGCTTACAAGATCCGTCGACGGCGAGACGGCAGCGCTCCGGATTTTCAGTTCCTCGTACGCCATGAACTGCAGGGCGCCATGCGACACGCCAAACAGCGCAGGCACCAGGCCGCGATACAGGCCGCGGAGGCCCTCGCTGCGCGCGACGGCGACCAGGCCGGCGGCGAGCGACGCGTACGCGCCCGGGTGCGTCGCCGGCGCGGCACACATGCGGGTCTTGACGACCCACAGCGGGTTCGTCAGCAGCGCACACGCCGCGCCGGCCGTCGCGGACGCGAGCAGGTGCTGCCCTGCGCTCAGCGGCACGGTGCTGCGCATGCTTTCCTTGATCAGCCCGTACCTGCTCTAGCACCTAGTCGGTGACGCCCGGAACCCAAAAAAAAAAAAAGGCGCAGGGACGGGAAAACACGCACCACCAGAAGTAGAGGCCCCAGCTGACACAGGCGCCAGCGAGGTTAGCGGACACGCCGCGGTACAGGGCGGCGGGGCCCTCGTGTCTGCGGATGTGGGCGCACAGCGCAAGGATGCTGCGCGGGCGGTGCTCGTTGACTGGACGGGTGCGTGTGCGGGTGTTGGTTGTGTGTCCGGCACGGCGGTGGGGCGCACGTACCTTGGAAGCGGGTCTTGATGAGATCGAGCGGATGCAGGACGAGGGTGGATGCGGCGCCGGCCAGGAAGCCCGCGACGGCCTGGTCGAACGAGGGGCTGCCTGTGAATGTCATGTTTGTTGGGGGGAGTGGGCGCAGAAGCGCGGTGGCGTGGGGTGGGCGAGGAAGAAAGTGTTTGTTTGGATTGCTCAGACGCGGTCTGTCCAAACTTCACGTCGGGCGCCACACGCACGGGGCGCGGCCGACGGCCGACGCTCCCTCTTGGGCTTGTGGCCGCGCATCGCAAAAGGCCTGCTGAACCTCGCGGACCAGACCACGGGCACTCGTACCGTCCGTCCGTCCATCCATCCATCCATCCAGCATCCGCGCTCCAGTCCCAGCGCCAGGCCCCGGCTCTGCGCAATGAATGGCCATATCGACGACACGCACCGCGGCCCGCCCCAGTCCAGACGGCGCAGACGGCGGCGCCTCGGCGAACAAGGGCGGGTCAGCGAGAACTCAAACATCCTGGAATTCGGACAAGGTGTGTGCCCGTGCTGGGCCCGCCCATGGCCCACGACCGTTGACGCTGGCCCTGCGGTCATCTAGATTTCCCGCCCGGCTCGGAACATGTCTGCATCGCCGAGGCATCCATCATCTTGGCTCCCAGGAAGCTCATGATGAATCAGACGGAGCATGCCAATAACGAGTAAGTTCGTGTCCCTGC
>QEAN01000069.1:48283-65828 GCA_006535955.1 Synchytrium endobioticum | reverse complement strand
TATTGGCTTTTACCTTTTTTTTCCGGCGGCACCGGTTGGCCCGGTTAGGCCACGATGGTGGAGGTGGAGGCGGGCAAGGAGGGCCCCGCTTTTGCCGGTAGCGAAGATGTGGTAGTTAGTCATTTGGCCAAGCACTACTCAAATAAACCAGTTATTTTTGTTTCTGAAATACATGGAATGAAACAAGAAGCGGAGTGCGGGTTTCTCAGCACAGCTGACCTCTGCATCTCAATAATCAGTATCAACTATCACGAGCTAGCCTAGATTCATATGATGCTTAAGCGGCTGAGACGGAAGTGTTCCAAGTCAAGCAAGAAAACATATTATTTGATGAATATGTCATCATTTGGCAGAATTTAGCGTTTAGAGCAGCAACAACCTTGTATGCATTTGAAAGTTTTTCTGCTGGATGAGTTGTATGGAATGCCACGATTGTGACAGCCGACACTCCCTCGTGGACGCAGACGCAGACGCAGACGCAGACACACGCAGAGAACACCGCAGCATCACAGCCTCACACCATAATCCAATGGCTGGAGGAAGAAGAAAGACTCGTAGCAGCAATACCGCTGATGCCCTGTACGACGCTGACTCTCTCGAAACAAGCTCGCAGGACTCTCTGGAGTCACATTCGAGCACTGCATCAAGGGGACGGAAGTTGGACGAAGGCGGCGACAGTCCAATCCATCTGCAAGACAAGTTGTCCTCTGCCATGGATGCCTTGACTGAAAAGAGGGCCACGCAAGTATCCTTTATACTTTCAGAAGGATCCGGCCCGGCCCGGCCTGCCATGCGTTTGGTCAAGTCACGGCACCACTAACGTGCATTTCCGGACGTAACTAGCACTCGAGAAGGTGGGTTACATACAATATGCACCATACTGACCTTCAAATATGTGCCTGAGCTGCTGGCGCCGCAGATCGTGACGCTGATTGAAGGGGTCAAGAAGAGCGTAGCAAGGTCCGGTGCTGAGGGTGAATTAGCGGCCAGGTGTACGTACTTATTCACGCGCCCCTCCTCTCGCATGTTGTGCCAAACCAAACCCACGCAATAGCGCTTGCACTTGCATCATTAACACTCGGCAGCGACACTGGTGTATTTGCCCTGTTTCCATTGATGCGCGAACTGGCACTGGATCCATCATTTGCAATCTCAAATAAAGTAGTAATACTCGAGGCGCTATCAGCCATACTATTGATGCTGGACCAACACCCACACGACAGTTTAGAGTGGTTGTCATTTGCGGAATCCTTGTTCTGTGAAAAAGAGGATGCGTCAATAGTCAAAGCTGCCCTCAACCTTTGGGGAGTTTTGGCTACAGAGATTTCTTTCCAGTATATGCAGGATACCATGAATTCGTGAGCTCCCGGTTTGTTTTCGCCTGGCAAGCCCTAACCAATTTCTGCTAGATACATTGCTGCCCATGAGAAATTACTTACTCACGATTCAACAGATGTACGGATAGCTGCAGGAGAGAATATAGGGATATTATTCGAAATGATGGGCCATGAAAACGAACAATATGACAACAGAGCTGCGTTGATAGAAAAACTAGCCGATATAGCCGCAGATGCATCACGGCATAGAGGGAAAAAGGACACAAGATCGCAGAGAATGATTTTCAAAGAATTGTTAGCAACCGTGGAAGTAAGTACCATCGAGGTATTCGAACATGCACCACCTCTTTTCCCATTTCTGTTGCCAAACCTCCATTGTTGACATTCGAACATTGATTTATAGAATGCAAATACGCCGACTCACCACCTCACGATTCGAAAAATGCACTATTCTCTGAAATCGTGGGCCTCACTCAAGCGACTAAGCCTCATAAAGTATTACCTAAATGAAGGCCTATCAGCACATTTAGAAAATAATGAAGTAGTACAGTCCTGTTTGTCATTGGAAGTACCCCCTGAAGCACCTGAACGACCAACAGTTCAAGACAAACGAGTACAGCAGTTAATTCAGCATAAGGTGGATAAAGCGAGATCAAAGAACCTGAGTGTTGATAGAGATAGGAGAAGTACTAGTAGACAATCTCTGCATGTTGGTGAGGACTGATTATCGTGGTAATGACTGAAGTGAAATTTTTGGTAGTTCAATTTGAAGTAGGAACCAATCGTTATTAATTCTCAGATATCTGAATTTCCATTTTCTACTAGCTAGTTCCATGACATTCTATCATTGTAGGTTAAGTGCATGATAGGTATTCTCTTTGCTATATAGAAGTACTACAGTAACCATTTTGGTCGATTACACCGACTTTGTTGACAATCAGATACGCCTTGTTGTTCACTTGGCTTGTTCTCTGGCAGCCTTTCGCAATGGAGCTAACTTGAGTTCGGTTGAGAAGAAGGGTAATCCGAAACCTAGATGGATGTAAGTGTTGACAGGCCGTTGAAAGAACACAACTCCAGCGATGGCTTTGGCGTATCACATACCAACTAAAGATACGGTAGTAAACAAGATGACAAACTTCACTCGGCTTTTGACATTGAATGGCAAGGGCTGAAAGCATGAAATGCTGTTAATAAGTGTATATACTGCAGAACCTTCAAAGCTGATGATGATTTTCAAGGATTTGTTTGATCGTAATCTCAGGCTGAAACCCTTCATCTCCCTCCAAAATCCCCTCATCCTTCCATTTCAAGATGCGACGATCAATTCGCGGCAGTCAGTCTGTCAAAGCCCTCCATGCACATGACATGTACCCTTTGTCGTATTTGAATAACTGCACGACATCTGCGATTTGCATCCGTTGACTCTCATCCATTAAATGAGACATGAATACACGCCCACTGTGGTACTCACTCCATTACCCCTCCAGTTCGCTCCTCTACACATCAGGTGGTGTGGAATGTCAGCCATCACACGCAACAAATGTTGGCTGCGTTCAGCGATACATTGTACATACTCGTAGCTCATTGGACCCCTATCATGATTGCATGGACAAATTAGACGAGTAGTTGTTGAGAATGGGTTGGTTGAGATTCATCTGCTTTTGCGAGTGGTCGTCCACACTGGGTGTCGGTGAATGACACCTGGAGCGAAACGTACCATGGACCTGAAGTAGCTCCAGACCGGCATGTAGAGGCTGTTGAGAAGGCTCGTCGAGCAAATTGTTGGTACATGTTTGCGTGGCTTGGTGTGTCCGTGGATGTGCTGGGGTGAAATGCAAACGTATCGAGAACAGATGGCATTGAGCTTGCCGTTGAGCGTGAATGAAACCGATGAACGGATTGATTGGGAGGAACGCTAGAATTACACGACCACAACTTAGATTAGAGTGGTGGGGGTTTGAAATTCTCATGTAAGATTTTGACTATGGAGCACTGTCTCTGATTTTCGAAAATCCTTGAAATTCGCCCAATACGCTGTTGTTTGCTCTGTTTGTCTTACCCTTTAATTGTGGGAATCTGTCGTTGCATACAACATTATATATCACTCATATTCAGCTAACAGTAGTTGCCCCACTTAGCGTGTTGTAAAGACGTCGCCAACTTTCTGGCCAACGTGACTTTTTGCGCGGTTGTCCAGTCAGCCTAATTTCTTTAACGCTTTCTAGGAGCTTTTTGAAAAGATCGTGATGATGGTGGTCGTGGTGGTTGCAAATATTCCGGTCGATTGCCGCTCTTCAGGTATGCCATCACACATTCACAATATTCTTCCCCGCCATCTCATCCCTGTGAACGCGGGTCTTGAGAAGCAAATATCAGACTTTGGTGATATCGCTTGGCGTTCAGAGAATGATTTGAATAGCTTCCTGAGCTTCCTGAGAATGGGCTCACAAACTGTAGGAATGAATAATCTGACTTCTCAAATACACAGAATCAGTAATGTCAGTAATTCAGAATGGTAAATGCAAGTTTGATGTCCTCTACAACCCTGTAGAAACTCATCACATAGAGATGGAACTGCAACAATTATCGGGTTCCAGCCAATTCGCAATAATCTCGTATATTCTACATTGCATCTGAAGCACAAAGTCAACGGCTATTGATACGGTGGTGCCTAAGTGTCAAATAATCGTCAAAATCTTTCGTCCCCAAAACCCAAGACCCAACAGACACCCACACTCACCCTGGGCCTCATACTCTCACTTCGCAATACCATCATGCGTTCGTATATCGGCTCTAGCGTCTTTTTTATCTTGTCGGCATCAACGTTGGACACAATCTCGGCCTCCAAGATATTTGGATTGTCGTAAGCGGTAGTATCAGCTACAATATGATAGGACATGAGCCGAGACAATGCGTCTTCGTATGATGTGAATTTCGATGTGTCCGGATTCGCTATGGATGCTATGTCCTGAGCAAGAGCCCGGGCAATTCTAGGGTGAGATGTTGGTGGACCCGGGGGCGCCTGGCTGTTTGGAATTGGCGGGGGCGGTAGTATTACATACGGTGGCTGCGTAAGCGACTGATACTGCTGCTTATTTGATGACTGCATTATGCCGCTTGTGATCCTATATGGAGTTTGACACGCGGGGGCCAGGCTGGCCTCGTTGAGGAAACGGTGACGTTTCGGGTACGCTCACTACTAGTTCCGGCGTGTTTGTACAGATATATCTTTACTGGGCTTACACGCGATCGTTATTGCTCAGTGCGTGATGATGTCTGACGTGGCCGCGATCTCAGACGCTTCGACATGCGAACCGCATAGAACTGTTATATTAAAGGTGAGGATCTCTTCTGTCCAGTGCCTGAGGGTCCTGGTCCTGGTCCTGTATCTAACATCATTCTTCCAACGTCAGCCACCGCTCCATCCGGAAACAGTACAGTACATCACAACCAGCGATGGCGACAGACGGAGCCTCTGCAATATTCGAAGAATATCAGAAGGAATACGATGCCGTCCATGAATCCATATCCCAGAAACTCTCCTCGATACCAACCGCTGGGGCAGGTAAAGATCATTCGACTATCATCTGAGACGTCAGTCACTGAACAATGTCTATTGTGATCTCGCTAGAACAGAAGAAGCTACTAGTCGGTCAGACCAAGCGGGAATTGGAAGAAGCTGATGAGATTGTGAGTGATCCATCGACGGCATGACGTGGCATGCGACTTACAAGGCCAAACATAGATATCGCAAATGGAGATGGAGCTACTGTCACTGCCCGGCCCAATACGATTTCGCCTTCAACCACGAGTGAAATCGTACAAAGATGAAATCAAGAAGTTCGAAAAGGAATTGGTACGCTTTTTCATCGCCGATATGTGCCACAGCATATTGATGACATAGAGAGCATAGAATCGATCATCAACAGTCACCGGCAGATCCGAACGTGATCAACTGCTGGGTGGTGCAGGTGGATCGCACATAGTGGATGTTGAAGCAGCTGGTATGGATCAACGATCACGACTATTACACGGAACTGAAAGACTACAAGGGGCCAGTCGAAAGTTGGAAGATGCTAGGAGACTAGCTCTCGAGACTGGTATGTGGAGGCCACCTGCGTTGATCATAAGGAAACGGGCCCATTTCTCTGATTCAGCACTCCAAACATAGAAACTAGTGGAATCACCACCCTCGAAAGCCTAAGTCGACAGCGAGAACAGATTCAACGTACGCGAAATACCGTAAGCATGCTACCATGACGAAGTTACTTTCGAGAGGGCGATAAGTTACACTGCGAATAATAGTTGACGACAGCGGATGGCTTCATATCAAAATCACAGGGCATACTACGGGGAATGCAACGACGAATGGCTACAAACAAACTGATAACTGCTGGCATCATCATATTACTAGTGGTGCTCATCATACTCATCGTTTGGGCTAAATGGTTTTCATGAATGACCATTACAGCTTTAGTAGTGCTTGTGTCTTGATAGTCTGATGCTACCTTGTCATATCATTATATTTCTGATTAGGATGCAGGATGATATGTAGTTGAGGTGTCACTTTTGTTTGAATGAATTTTTACGTAGGTATGAATATGATGTCTGTTCAATGCCTGGAGCTGGGGGCAAGTTTGTCCGTTACTTTGGAAACGCGGGCTTTCGGGGTTAGCTGACTAGTTTCAAACTCCGCATTGTTGCAGTTCATGAGATCTTTTGAATGTTGCATAATGATGATATTTATCCAGCGCAAGTAGACGCTCTAATTATATGTACCATATTTTGTGAATGGTTCGACGAAATCTGATACCTAGATGCAACGCCGAACATCACGGCACACGGAGCCATCGAACATACAAATTAGGCACAAGCTCACCCCCTCCGGCGAACTGCTACAGATCGCCACAAGTAGTGATGACCACTTTTTTAGACGCTTTACCAGATGAGCTTCCTAACTTTTCCATAGCCCTCACAATGTCCATTCCTTGCACAACTTCACCAAAGACGACATGCTTGTTATCGAGCCAGTTCGTCTGTGGTGTGACAATGTCAGCAAATAACGGGACAACCATGATGAAGGAGGCATCAATTCACCTCAGCTAATGTGATGAAGAATTGTGATCCATTTGTGTTTGGACCGGCATTGGCCATAGAGAGTAGCCTATTGACGCATGCCTTAGCATTATTGAACCTCACCGGCGAACGTCCGTCAGCCTGATCATGCACTTGGCAAGCACTCACCCAGGCCCGGTATGCTTTAGCAGGAAGTTCTCATCAGCAAATTTCTCTCCATATATGGATTTTCCTCCAGTGCCATTATGTTTTGTAAAATCACCTCCTTGACACATGAATCCCGGTATAATTCTATGGAAACTAGAATCTCGAAATCCGAATCCTTTGTCATGTGTACACCTAAGTTTCGGCTTTTCAGAATCCCGCGCATACCTTTTGGCAGTGTGTCAACACGACGTACAGCTGCCGAAAGTTCTCCGCTGTTTTCGGACAAATGTCATTCCTCAACTCCATTATTATGCGACCTTGAGGCGCTCCAGCAATCGATATATCAAAGTAGACACGAGGCAGGTGCATCGTTTTGGATTTTTTTACAGGTGGCTGGTTTGGCGCCGTCTCTATACCATCGCTTTCAACTCCATGAGTACTTGGTTTGTGACTACTATTGGTTCCATCGGCTGCATGTCCAGTCGTTGGTTGATCGTCACCCATATAGTCTTCATTGTCGGCCCCATTCAAGCCGCTATGCTTCTTCAAATATCCTTCATCTTGGGCCCAGATAGCTTTGGATCCTAATGCAGCAAGTTTCTGGGCTTGTGCTAGATTGACTTTGATGACTAGTCCGAAGTACGTTTTCAGTGTTTTTGGACGGCGAGTGTCAGCGGGGCTGATGGGCAAACAGACCTTTTCCGAACAACTCGGCCATGTTCATATTCTCAATAGCAGCAGATGCATCCGCTGACGATTCAAACTCCACAAAGCCAAAGCCTCGATGTTGTGCATCTATGGCGCAGATGATGTCAGCCATTGTACATGACGAACCTTCAATGGGCGCGGCAGTGAGCGTACGAGAGTTTGGATCCCCAGGGATCTGTATGTCTACGATGTCTCCGAAAGGAACAAACGCAGCGTACAGAGTCTCCCTGTTCACGTTCTCCTCGAGACCACCTTATTTTGCTCAGCATCGGTTAGCAAAGTAGAGCACAGATGCGGGACAAGCACGTTGAAGATGGTACCGACCTACAAACAAGGTGGTCTTGTTACTGAGATTGAGCGTAGTCGCCATTTCAGATCAGCCTTTGTGTCAAACGTTTGCACTGGACATGCAACGATCATCTTGAGTGTTGCATCCCTTCCCACGCTTCATCTAATCCTGCTCGTATAAAAGGGCCATTGACCAGACTCCAGAATTCAAGCAAATACGCCCCTCTAGCAGACATGCCAGGGCTTAAAATGAAGAAGAGGCGGGGCACGGAGCAGGGTTACACCCCGTACTCTGGCTCAAAGAAGATGAAGAAGGAAATCAAGAAAATCTCGTTCTTGCTTGACAAGAAGGTGCGTTGCTTCTCCCCCCTCTCACGTCAATCGAGACGTTGCGTCGTGTTTGACAACATTTGATGCCACGGGGGACGTTAGCATCGCCCCTCCTGCATCAGGCAATGCTCGCTGATACAAGTCCGCCAGTGTGCAGAAAGGCTCACTCTCTAGGGCCATCCGCAATAGGACGATCTTACAGCAACCAATCGTCAAGAACTCGAAAGAAAGCTGAGAGCGCTGACCCTCCAACTGACCGAACTAGAACAAGGAAGAAGAGCGGCAAAACTAAAGGACAAGTACAAGTATGTCAGATTCGTCGGTACGTAACCTGTCCCGATCCTTACAATCTAGCTGACGCTCATTAAAAACACTTCCAGAGCAGAAGAAAGCAGCTCGGAAACTAAACCAAATCAAACGAGACATCTCCGCCCTCACTCCGTCGAGCCCCGAATATGCCCGGAAGTCATTAGAGCTACGGCGCTATGAGATAGCAAAAACATACATCAGCGCATTCCCACAGGATGCTAAATATGTAGCGCTATTTCCCGCTGGCCAAGAGGCGGAAGTGCAGGATATGAGTCATAGCGATGTTGCACGTGATACAAAGTTGAAGAAGACAGATTTGATTCGAATGAGGGTGTGGGATTTGTGTAAAGTTGCTGTTGAAGAAGGGAGAGGAGACACGTTGGTGCTGCATACGAGAGATCTTAAGGATAATAAGAGTGAGGACAGCGCGGATGTGACCGATCTCGAGTCGTTAGAACCCCCGGCTCCATCCTTTAGTGGTAATCAGAAAGATACTAAATTCAAAAAGAAGAAATCCAGTTCAATTCTTGATAGCCAAAAGGGACCACTCCCGCAACCAATGGAAATAGCAGATGATTTCTTTTTATCGGCAGATACTGAAAACCCTGTGTCGTTTTCAGATCATACGGGTGAAGTAGAGGCAAAGGAAGTTGTCAAGAAACTCTCCCAAAACAATGTGTCACCTGAACCACCATTACAAAAGAAGCATAAGAAGTCCAAGGTAGACGATGACAGTAGATTATCATCTGCGGTAGTCAAGGAACGTAAAAAGAAAGTAAAACAATAGATTTTTGTACATGGCATTTAGCTTTAGGAACGGGTCCAACACGTTATTATGGAAAGTTCAACTAGAAAACAAAGTATGGAAACAACAGATAATATGAGTGGACTTGGAATTTGAAACCTTGGGTATTATAGAGCGTGAAGGTTTGCTGTACGAATTTATCAGGACAGAAAAGAGAATGTATGAGCCACTGTGAAGTGTACTAGTCCGCAGCCGTGCATGCACGGAAATATCCGATTATCCATACCATCACGAATGGGTTGTTGGTTTAGTTACAATGCTTCTAGTGTTTGTGACTGGCCGTTCATATATCATATTGATTCACTCTAGTCTAATGTTGCTTTAGGTAGAGGCCCAGTGTCCAGACGGGTCGGAAGCCGGGACTGATTGCCGACATCGGTATATTGCATGCCGCCAATATCTTGCTCTTCAGGTCTTCTCACAACAGTGTTGGTCAGTTCTTCAGCCACGGGTGTAGTTGGTGTTGTTTGATGAACGAGTAACTCGTGTGAGATATAGTCGTCATCATCTTGCTGTGGTGCCTTGGGATGATGCAGACCATCGCTTCAAAACATCAGCAGAATCAACACCGCGGCGCCCCCCCATATAAAAAGTATAGGAAAAAGGCGTCAGTCGGGAGTCATCCGGATCATAAATTGTTCTTATGATCACTCTAGCATCAAACTCTTCATCAAATTTCATGGAATCACCAAAAACCGTCGCCACATCGAACCGTCTCACAGATACAGTCAGTTTATCACTGAGCAGCTTCATATTTGGATTACTAGTGGCATGGACCCTCCATCTCATAGCAAGATCCTGCTTCCTGTTAAGAGACAATGGATGGAAACCAATATTCATATTGAATGTATTGCAAACATTTATGATGCTTCTGAAAACCCTCTTTGCCGCAACGTACGCAATCACTGATGACTTACCATGTTATCCCCGTGGAATGCTGACGTCCGCACCCGTCAGTTTGGCAAATGAGATGGTGGTAGGTAAATACTGTGTTTGATGTTGAGAACGAGGTGTACCAGCAATGACCTGTCGGTGCCATTCCGTTGAATATCTCTCCTGGTGATCTGACTTGATCATGCCAATTACTAGTTCATCATCCTACTGCTGACTCTGTTGGTTTTCACTCCATACAAACGATTTTGCTGTGGTGTCTTTATCATAACCTTGTCAGCTCATCTAGGAGTCACTTTAGCAGGTGTATTGACCGCCGTACGTGGACGAAATTCTGACAATCGTTGTTTCGATCTATACGGTCCATTCTTCAAACATCAAGTGAGTAAGAATACTTCAGTGGATGAGCTGGCGCTGGATGGCTCACTCAACCGCGTTAGTATACATTGGAAGGCTTCCTAGAGTTGTTCACCCTGGTTATGCTCTTTGATGGTCTGCGTCGTCAAACACGTGGCGCAACATTCTTGTCTAGAACTGAGTCCATCCTGAACGAAATCAAGTCAAACTCCGAACTGCGGGTATTCCTGGTCATGGTTGTAATTGCCATCAAAATTCTCCATTCATGGTTGAGTAATGGGGGTTTCACGATTGGTGTCTACAATAGCTTAACAGTAGGTCAAACACCATTGCTGTTTCCTTTTTGCACAAATCACACCGAAAACCCGACCTGATGCTTATGAAATAGTTCACTCATGCCTTGGATATTGCCAGATCTCATGTTTGCTGCTGGTCCCTCGCGAGTCTCAAGAAACGATTGCAAGCAAAGCAATCTACCGATAATAGTAACCACACTCTCAAACGACACGCATCAGCCCCGTTTGCGAAAATGATGAGTATGGTAGATATCGGTCCAACCACACACTCAGCTAGCGACTTGAAGTCCCTCGCACCCTCACCATCTCGAACAGAAATGAGTAGACCTGATTCCATTCGAGTAGATTAACCGTATCGTAGTAATAGTAACCTTTGCCTTTGTGCTTCAGCGTGGTTAAAAGTGGACATTCTGAGATCGTCTTCATCTGTAGTAAATCATGTGTACATTCTTTTCAAGACAGTTTCATAATTTGGACAGTATACAAAGTATGCGGCAAGAGACTATCATCAATATCACAAATCAGATGTCGTCAATCCGTTGCCCACTACCTACTATCCACTGATAGCCCAATCACCCAAGCACCTTGATAGGATTTGCTCTGTAATTTCTGTAAGCCATTCCGGTTCGGCGATCCTTTGGTGTGTGAGACTGAAGGGACGATATCAGCCTGGTATCAAGAGTCTATATAATGCATGCATCGTCAATGCAAACATCCATCCATCCATCCATCAAGGACTCAACAATCAACTAACATCAGGTAATATAAATTATTGGTATTAAATGAACCGTGCATTTAGAGGGAAGCGTTTTGATAAGCTTCAAACGCGACCATCAGTTCCATGACATCCGGAATCTGTCCCACGCTATAACTTGACAATAGGAACCAAGCTAGCTGGAAGTTGGAACGACCAATTTCCCTTGCCCCCTGCGACCATATCGCCCCTGCATAACGCAAAATGATTGTATACGAGTCGGCACAGATCAAAACTTTTGTCTTGGCCAGAAGACACACTGTTTATAGTGGTCACCCACACGTGACCTCACCACCAACCTCGATAGAACACGACGAGCTGTTGTCGGGGGAGGGTTGATGTTGCATTCTACTTGACTATTGCGAAACCGACGCAATCCTGTTGGGTGTCAACTCATGTCACGTCGGCTGTACGTGTTTCAGGCCTTGACCCCAAAGAACGCGAAACCTATCAAACTCAACCTCCCAGTCATTAAACATTTCTGACAAGAACAACTCGAATATAAAAATCAAATAAGGAAGTAAGCTGGGTCGTGTGTCGTTCATGGATGGAGTGACATCCAATGCTTCAGTCACAACACGATAACTCTTACTCACTACACGCACATAATAAGTTTTGGGATCATGAAGCCGATCATGATGAAGAAAGTTATCACTATTGTCGTATTACAAGCGACAATGCTCTATTACTTGGTTTCAGCTGGTGGATGCTTGGTAAGTGGATGTCGTTTGTGGATTTCGATCAAAAGCAAGATAAAGACAAGAGAGATGGGAGAGGCTCTCCGGGCTATTCGAGCAACAAATGCAGGAACGTAGCCAGCTGAGCTGCAGCATGTAGTCGTCTGGATGCTGTGACTGTTGTGTTCTAACATTGTCATTCACTGTTTCAAACCGTAGAGTGGAGGACATGTACGTACATTGTTTGCCAAAGTTTGAATGGACGCAATGCGGGAAGTCTGGGTCGTGGAGGGTGTACGCAGTGAGCGACGAAAACTCTCACTGACCACTTGATATGTTCGAAGTGTTGATGCTAACTAAAGGCTTAATTCAAGGGGCAAGATACGGCTGATTTCGCCACCCGGGTAACTACGCCGGTATGTACATTAGAATGCCTAAATCAATTGAAAACAATGGAAGAATGGAAGTGAGCGAAAGACACTCTCACTGACCTCTTTATGATATGTCTTATGTATTGACGCTCACTGAAGTCTTAATCTAAAGGCCCAAGGGGTGGCTGATAAAGCCCGCCGGTTAAAGGAGGTATGTAAGTTGGGATGCCTAAATCAATTGAGAACAATGGAAGGATGCAGTGAGCGAAGGATACTCTCACTGACCTCTTGATGATATGTCCTAAGTGCTAATGCTAACTAAAGTCTTACTCCAAAGGCCCAAGGCCTGGCTGAATTACCCGCCCGGACAGCTACGCTGGTATGTAAATTGGGATGCCTAAATCAATTGAGAACAATGGAAGGATGCAGTGAGCGAAGGAAACTCTCACTGACCTCTTGATGATATGCCCTAAGTGTTGATGCTAACGGAAGACTTAATCCAAAGGGGCAGGATCGGTCTGTTGCAGTCCCTCTGTTAGCTGCGTTGGTATGTAAATTGCAATGCCTAAATCAATTGAAAACCATGGAAGGATCCAGTGAGCGAGGGACACTCTCACTGACCTCTTGATGATATGCCTTAAGTGTTGATGTTAACTGAAGACTTAATCCGAAGGCCCGAAACTTGGTTGATAGAGCCAATCGGTTGATTGAAGTGGTATGTAAATTGGAATGCCTAAATCAATTGAGAACAATGGAAGGATCCAGAGATCGAAAAATACCCTCACTGACCTATTGATGATGTGGCTGTTCGTCCTGATGTTAACTGAAAACTTGACCCGTAGAGTCAACAAGTCATGGCGTCAGCCCGCGATGTATGTATATCCAGATGTTTGAATTAGTCAGCACACATCGCGAGGACGCAGCGGTGACTCTTTGTGTATTTTTGCTTTTGATGCTAACTGTGTACTTAATCCATAGGTCGAAAATATCCTCGATTCATGCCGCGGGGTTAGTCGGGTATGTAAATTGTATGCTCAAATCAATTGAGATTAATGGAAGAATGCAGTGAGGGAAGGACACTCTCACTAACTTCTTGATGATATGTCTTGAGTGTTGATGCTAATTGAAGACTTAATCCGAAGGCCCGAGAGTTGGCTGCTGAAGCCCAGAAGTTGATTGAGCAGGTATGTAAATTGGAATGCCTGAATCAATTGAGAACAATGGAAGAATGCAGTGAGCGAAGGACGATCTCACTGTCGTCTTGATATGTCTTGAGTGTTGATGCTAACTGAAGACTTAATCCGAAGATCCCAAGTTGGAATGTTGACGCCCAGCGGGTGATTGAGCAGGTATGTCAATTGGAATGCCTAAATCAATTGAGATTAACGGAAGAATGCAGTGAGGGAAGGGCACTCTCACTGTCCTCTTGTCTATATGTCTTGATATGTCTTGATTGTTGATGCTAACTGAAGATTTCATCCAAAGGCCAATGAAGCGGTTGCTGCAGCCGCCCGGGTAACTGAGCTCTCGCTGTTGTCTTGATGATGTCACTGTTCGTCCGGATGTTAACTGAGTACTTAATATATAGGTCCAAGATCTCGCCGCCCTGGATGCTCAACATGTATGTAAATTGGGATGTCTGAATTGACTGAAAGCAATGGAAGGAAGCTCTCCCTGTCGTCTTGATGATGTGGCTGTTCGTCCTGATGTTAACTGAGGACTTGATCTACAGGCCCGAATCTTGGCTGCCCCGCAAACTGATCTGGTATGTAAATTTGGATGCTTGAATCAATTGAAAATAACGGAAGGATGCTGTGAGCAAAGGAAGTTGGACTGTCCTCTTGATGATGCGGCGTTTCGTCTCTATGCTAACTGAAGACTTAATCGAAGGGTCCGTTTGCTGTAGTCGCTGTACGTATATTAAGTGTTTGAATCAGTTAGCACACACAGTGAGGACGTAGCGACGGCTGTCTCTGTATCTTGCTTTTGATGCTAACTGTGAATACTAAATCTTTAGGCCCAAAATCTCGCCGACCTGCAAGCTCAACATGTATGTAAATTGGGATGTTTGAATCATTTGAAAGTAATGGAAGGATGCAGTGAGGGAAAGATGCTCTCGCTGTCTTGATGTGGCTGTTCGTCCTGATACTAACTGAATACTTGGTCCCTAGGAGAATGACGTCCTGACTCTACACAACTTTGTATGTATACCAGATTTTTGAATCAGTTAGCATACATCGCTAGGACGTAGCGACGACTGATCGTATATCCTTCGCTTCTGACGCTAACTGAGGATTTAATCCATAGCGCCGGGCGAGCAGGGCGCTGGTATGTGAATTGGAATGTTTGAAAACAATGCAAGGGTGTAGTGAGCGAAAGATGCTCTCACTGTCTCCTTGATGATGTGGTTTTTCGTCCTGATATTATCTGGGTATTTAATCCATAGACCGAAAATCTCGCCGCCCTGGATGCTCGGCAGGTATGTAAGTTGGGATGTTTAAATCAATCGACAACAATGAGAGGATGTAGTGAGCAATGGATGCTCTCAATGTCTTCCTGATGTAGTGGCTGTTCGTCCTGATGTTAACTAAAGACTTGATCCTTAGACGAAAGCTATCGATTCTCTACACGGCCATGTATGTATATCAGATACCATCCGTTAGCACTTCGCGAAAATGCAGCGACGATTGATTGTATATCCTTCGCTTTTGATGTTAACTGAGTACTTAACCTATAGGTCCGAAACTTTGCTGCCCCGCAAGCTGATCTGGTATGTAAATTGGGATGTCTGAATTAATTGAAAGCAATGGAAGAATGCAGTGAGCGAAGGATGCTCTCACTGTTGCTTGATGATGTAGCCTTTCGTCCTGATGTTAATTGAGTACTTAACCTATAGGTCCGAAACTTTGCTGCCCCGCAAGCTGATCTGGTATGTAAATTGGGATGTCTGAATTAATTGAAAGCAATGGAAGAATGCAGTGAGCGAAGGATGCTCTCACTGTTGCTTGATGATGTAGCCTTTCGTCCTGATGTTAATTGAGTACTTAATCTGTAGGCCCAAAATCTCGCCGCCATCGAAGTTCGACATGTATGTAAATTGGGATGTCTGAATTAATTGAAAGCAATGGAAGGATGCAGTGAGCGACGGATGATCTCCCTGTTGCTTGATGATTTAACCTTTCATCCTGATGTTAATTGAGTACTTAATCTGTAGGTCCAAAATCTCGCCGCCCTGGATGCTCAACATGTATGTAAATTGGGATGTCTGAAGTGACTGAAAGCAATGGAAGGAAGCTCTCCCTGTCGTCTTGATGATGTGGCCTTTCGTCCTGATATGAACTCAGCACTGAATCCGTAGGCCGAAAATCTCGCCGCCCTGGAAAATTATCATGTATGTAAATTGGAATGTCTGAATTATTTGAAAGCAATGGAAGGATGCAGTGAGCTAATGGTGCTCTCCCTGCCCTCTTGATGACATGGCCTTTCGTACTAATGTTAACTGAGTACGTGATCTATAGGCTCGACGCTTGGCTGGCTCGTAAGCTGAGCAGGTATGTGAATTGGGATGCTTCAATCAATTGAAAATGATAGAAAGACGTATAGCCATTATTCTATGTATGGCATGAAGTTGAAACTTTGTACAACACAGCACGGAACTTGCTATTGTTTGCTTGATTTACATATCATAGACTTTTTGCATGATGGGATTAAAAAATTCTAGGCATCGCCATATCTCGATCTCGCGAGTGCGATGTCTTTTTTGTCTATTGACCCCTTGCATGATACAGAGACTGATCAAGAGAGATGAGCCCGTACTGTAATTCGATTGCATATTGACATTATTGGACTCACCTGTTGTTGTTACTGTACTCTGCAGGATAGGTTTGGCAATGTTGTTTGGATATGAAATGACAAGATTCGGCTGTAATGACTTCCCCAAATACGGCATCTGGTTCTAGTCGTTGAAACTTGAAAACGGAGGTAATCTCCGACCCCGGCATTGTCCATATGTAACATGAGTCTACGACGTCAGATGTCCGACCCAAGCAAATTTCCGACGATGAGCGGACGAATCGCTAGGCCGACTAAGCCGACATTGGTACATAAATTGGCGATACAGGAGAAGTGGCTGGCCGAATTTTCCCTGACTTAAGTTCCGTAGTGATGTACTCCTCAACCAGTCTGCGTTGTTTTTGCGGCAGCCTGAACAGTGGTCGGGGTTTTGGTAAACCTACATCAGGTTTGACGTTGACATCAAAATCCCATTGAACTCGATGAGGTGGCAAATAAAACTGCTTATTCATATCGAGCACAATTGGATACTCCGACAGAGGCCAATGCGAAGCTGGAAGTCGATTCTGCTCGTCCGCAGATACCTCAGGAATACCAATTGAACTATCTAAAGAGCTTGTCAGTTGCCATGACCTGTAAGCATACAGCGATATTTATGTGGATGCGAATGTAGGATGGGAGGATTAGAATCAACACTATTTATACTAGTCACCCACACGTGACCTAACCACCAATCTCAATAGAGCTGTTGCCGAGGAAGGGTTGATGATGCATACTATTTGACTGTTACGAAACAGACCCAATCCTGTTGGGTGTCAACTCATGTCACGTCGGCTGTACGTGTTTCCGGCCTTGACCCCAAAGGACTTCAAACCCATCAAACTCAACCTCCAAGTGATTACAAGAGCAACTCGAATACAAAAATCAAGTAAGGAAGTAAGGTGGGTCGAGCTGGGACCTGTGTCGTGCATGGATGAAGTGGCACCCACTGCTTCAGTCACAATACGCGAATTCTTACACACAACGCGCACATAAGATTTAGAATCATGAAGCCGATCATGATGAATAATGTTATTGCTATTGTCGTTTTACAAGCGACAATCCTCTATTACTTGGTTTCAGCTGGTGGATGTTATGTAAGTAGATGTCTTTTGCGGATTTCAGTCAAAAGAGAAAACCGAAGAACGAAAAAGACGGGAGAGGCTCTCTGGGCTTTTCTGGGCTATTCGAGCAACAGATGCGGGAACGCAGCCAGCTGAGCTGCAGCATGTGGTCGTCTGGATGATGTGACTGTTGTATTTTAACATTGTCATTCACTGTTTCAAACCGTAGAGGGGAGGACATGTACGTACATTGTTTGCCAAAGTTTGAATGGACGTAATGCGGGAAGTCTGGGTCGTCGAG
>QEAN01000069.1:20969-33276 GCA_006535955.1 Synchytrium endobioticum | reverse complement strand
TATATATATATATATATATAGTATATTTAGAGGGTTTGTTCTGTTATATAACATCGTGCGTTCGATCGAGGCAAAAGACATTCTCCATTCGACATCATCAGAGACAAGGTGTCGCTGATTCCTCGCTTATTCCCTTCTCATACTAACTGTAGTCGGCCAGGAATGACTCAAACTAACTGGAAGAATGTCGGCAACTGGTAGGTTCTTGTAATTATGTCTCGCAGACTCTGTCGACACCGTCACGAGGCGCCCCAGTGGCGCCCGCATGCATCCTTTTCGTACGAGTGATGCACTGACACCATTCCATGCTCTTGCTACATCAGGCACTGGGTCCAGAAAAATGTCGGAGACTGGGCGAAAGAGTATATACGATCGCATTTGGTGGGGTCAAGTGAGTCTGAAGGTGCAATCACCATCAAGATCATCGATCTCGTCTCCATGGAGGGTGATGCGGAGGTATGAAAGCCCACATAGTCGAGCCTTACTCGTCAGTTCCAAGCTCTGCTTTCCGGCACAGGGGTCGCGGCTGACAGGTCATCATCACCCTGACACACGCCTAGTTGTCACAAAGGAAGGGAAAAATAATAACAATATTTGATCTTCAGCTCTCGTTCAGTTGGGAAGGTGCGCTCGCCATCGCCAAACTGATGGTATGCTGCATCGCTGTCATGACGTGGAATCTGACAGAACATTTGGGCCAAGTAGGTACAAATCAAGAAGGGACAAGAGCAACAGGAAGAGTAGATGTTCCAGAATTCGATCATGACTCGAAAGTCAATAACCTACCAATATCTGTCTGCATGGATGGTACAGACAACGCACAACAGACAAACTTTAAAGAGGTAGCAGATAAACTCTTACCAAAGTTGATATCGGCCGGTCTGAAAACCTTCCAAAGCGATATGGTGACTGCTCATGGCAAAGATGTCTTTATACCGCCCGAAGAAATGAACAAGCACCCAACATCTCCATCTTACAAGCCGGCTACCCAAACCATTGCCGCATCAGCAGCAGCAAGTCTCCAGTCGGCGCAGAAAGCTGCAAAATCAGGGTTGCTAGGTGGCGTCATCACGTTGGAACAAAGCGTGGAATTTGTATGTAGCGCTGACGATTTGATGGAAGTGTTTTTCGATCAAGGTCGTGTTGCGGCTTGGACTCGAAACAAGGCAGTCATCTCTCGAATACCTGGATCGGACTTTTCTTTATTTGGTGATAACGTTACCGGTATCTTGTTGGAATATGAAGCTGGGAAGCGCTTTACCCAGAAATGGAGACTGCGTGAGTGGAAAAATATCCTCGCTCTTTGGCTCCTGTCTTTTTACTCACGATTTGTGTACTGTGAACAGGTTCATGGCCTGCTGGACACTTCTCAACTGCTACATTCGTACTAGAACAAGGCGATGAATCAACAATACTCAAGCTTCACCAAAAGGATGTTCCCGTCGGTGAAAAGGAAATCACCCAAGGCAATTGGACGCAATACTACTGGAATCCTATCAAAGCCACCTTCGGGTATGTTGCCCTTGTTCGTACACTGTCTAGAGGACACTCGGAAACTGAACTGATACACCCTCATCCCTCACAGCTATGGCAGTCTCCTATGATTTCAAACTATTTTACTTTTTATAGAAATGCACTCGCATTTGTACAACTTACATCAAAAGAAGTACCATCTAGAATCACTTTGCACACAGTTGTGTGGTTTTTACCATGCGCGGTAGATTATTTTACTGGAGAGACGTGATTACTCTATAAAACCGCGCATTCGTATTACAGATATTAGGGTACAGATAATTATAATAAATACTAAGACGACGAGGACACTTCACTAACGGTGTTCCCATCATCTTCCTCTACACCATCCTCCTCATGAGCGGCATCATTTTTGTTGTTACGATTACTCTCAGCAGCCTCAACCTTCGGCACCATGGACAGCTGGACTACAAAGAAGGTGGCCTTTCCATCCCTTGTTCTAGCAATAAAGTTCAATGGAATCCCCTGCCAGTACTTCCAGAAAGATAAGCTAACACCGGGCAGCTTAACATTCGCGCTATTTACATCTACATACGCATCATAAAAGTCCATTGCGTAAACCTCATTCGGGGTGAATTCGACTTCAGCTCGTTTCTGCGGATTCAAAAAGTGCTTTTTACGTTTCTCGTAGGTTGGGATGCATGGTGCTTCTATTGATCTGAAGAGGGGTGTGCACTCCTCTTGGATCATGGTGCTGGCGTATTGGAATGGACCCAGTGTTGTTGTCTGTGTTGGCGAGGGCGGGGGCGGGGTAGCTGTTATGGGGGTTTCAGATGCGGGTGTAACAGATGGCACTACCGGTGATGTGGTAGCGATGCTTGTCGAAGAGTTGCTGCGTATCTTGCTGCTTAACTTGGAAAAAAGGGATGCAGATTTACTCGGACCAATATTGTGACTAGTACTCGTATTAGCGGAGCCGCTTGCTTCGGGTAGCGACGGTTTCGCCTCGCCGTCACATGATACTGACATTGCATTCATAGCGCATAGTAGCGGTGAGAACATGTAGGGCTTGTCTGTATATGGATCGCATTCGATGCCTGGATCCAGCCACTTCGCGGCCTTGATAACCAGAGATGCACCCATGGGGACCTTGGCCATGGGCGCCTGCATTTCACCACCAAAGACGATATCGTCGCCATTCCACGTATGCTTGAATCGGCCTTGCACGACTATGGAGTAGCGACGGCTGCGGCCCTTGAAATAGGACGATGCTGGATTCTCGATTGGTGGCTTGCACTCGCTACGAGATGCCGACGGGGTGCGTGTGGTGCCGGTGAAGTTGACCATTCGGACGAGGATGTATCCTGTAAAGTGCTCCGAGTCGATGAAGAGGGGCTCGAGCTCATCGTTTACGGATGCAATCTGCAGCTCCTTCTCGTTTGGACCTGCTTTTACACAGAGTTGGTAGTCGTCAATGAGTTTCATGATGTTGGATGCAACTGCCGGACAGGTGACGTGGATGGGGGGAGCAGCCCAGCTGCCGAGCACCACTAGAGATGCTGTATTATGTTACGAATTACTTGTTGTCGAGCAAGACTGGCAGGCCACGGCTCTGATCTGTCAAGAATGATAAGTCAAGAATGCGTCCACGACGTATGGGCTATTGCGGGGAAGATGCAGAATGAGCGTGAGATCGCGCCCGTGGAATGCCCCGTGCGCTCTTGCCTCTGGCTCCAGGCCTTGTCGACAGATTCTCGCTTGCGTCTTTTTACTCGGTGGCCACCTCAGATAATGTTGTTGAACAGTCGCATATCCTCTCTTATACGAGGCTTGTGCCGTGCGAGGCGATGCGGATATGCTCGCGTCAATGGTGCCATGGCGCACCGCGGCCGTGATAGGCTCGCGGAACATTCGTGCCCGGACGCTCGCTCCCGGCATGCAGAATGCAGCATACAGCATAGAGCATCCTACCAAACATTGTCCGTCGTGCGAATCACACCCAACGACAATCTTTGCACCCGAACCGCGTCTTGGCCACCTCTCTCCATGGTCTCGTCTCAACTCGAATGGACACGCAGGGACATCGAAATGCAACAGAGGGTCCAAAAGGACGCAAACGCATTTTATACCGTCACCGCAATAGGGGCTGCTAATGTCGTTAGCAGGCATCTCCTGGACATTACGCTATTACCAAATCAAGGGAATTTACATCATCAATTGGGTGAGCGCCTTCACTTAAGACCCTCTCTTCGATTGACATTAGGACGAGAACAAAATCAACCACCACCTATTCATTGCCTTCATACCTCCGGTCTTCCTGCATGCCCGACTCGGCTTGCTGTTTTTGACCGATCCTCCGTCCTGGTCATCTCGTTCTCGGCGTTTATTTAATATGAGGTTGATCTGCTGAATAAAATGTAATGTAGCGAGAGTACACGACAAGTGACAACAACCAGAATAACAAGCGAGAGAGGAACTAGAATAAGGTCAAAGCTCCAAAAATGGTAGACACCAATGCAAAGGTAGAGCCCACGGCCACCTTGCCGGAATCAGATTTGGTACCACTCCCGCCCATAGTGGTGGTGCCTCCACTTCCTCCAGAGGAACCCAAGACTGGGAATGCATCGATATCAGAAACACTGACCGAGCAAGATGCACCATTAGCCTAGCGGTGACGTATCATGTCAGTAAAGACTTCTTCGTAGGTCGACAGGTACCAATTTTTGATATAAGCTACTTGCTTTCAAATCTGTGAATGTTACAGTTATCCCAGTGCAGGTGGTGCCACTCTTTTCCAAATCCCAGTTGATATATCCATCCGAAATGTTGGCCACGGGCTTCACTGTAACAGCAGTCGAAGCGCCACCATTGAGACAAGCTAAAGTGACAGTCCCGGCCGGTTGATCAGCGTACATGATACGGGCCACAGATAGCGTTTGAGGACCAAACTAAACATTTTCAGATAGTAATTATTAGTATCGACAGGATTATTGTTGCTAGAGTGCACACAATCGTAACCAGACACTTACCGTTCCTGTCCAGTCAGCAGTTAAAGTTTCTTGAGGGGCGCATGTCGGGTTCTTGGCACTACTCCAACTACGATTATAGAGAGGGTGAAAGTTGTTATTGTCAAGTTTTGAGTGTTGAGTGTTGATCGAAGAGGAAATGCTCACAATGGCAGGTTGGGCGGTGCTGCCGTGTTCGCTACTTCGTATTGCTCATCACTGATAGCTATATGTTTGAAATGGTATGGTTAGAGGCGCCATCTCAACACACACAACAAATGATACATGACGATCAACCGCTAAGAGAAAGCACTCGCCGTTTTCGGGCTTTGATGCCGGGGCTGATGAGCTGGCACTCATCTTGGCATTCAAAGTGAGGTACTTTGTCATGTCTGGAGCGGCTTGTACCGACGACACAGCCAGGGCAGACAATGCGACAAAGGCAGCTGAGATCTTCATGATGACTTGAGAAGTTGAAGCTTGAATGTGTTCCGGTTGCTTTCTTGTTGCTTTGCTTGCTGCGTGGTGAAGTTGTAGCTGTGCACCTATTAAATCGACGGTTGTAGCCCTACGTGAGTAGCCAAACCGCCCGAGGAGTTTCATGACGTTCGCGTCAATAAGAGCATCTAAACGTACTTTTTTTATTGCTACTTGGCGATTGGCCCTAGGGACGACGTGTGGCTCAGCTATAATCGTCCCTAGGGCCAATAAACTACAATTCGTTGTGGTCGAATCAAGTGGTCCGTGAGCTAGCCAGGAGTAGGTAGCACTCACCTGCTCTACGTCGCTCCAGGAACTCGGTGACAAAAGATTTCCAGCGTTTCAAATGTGCCAATGAATGATGCATCCTCGTCACACGTTTCAACGGGATGTTGCGGTTGGAGATGTGCAGTTGGCGAGACGCGGGGCTGTCTCCAACTGCTAGGCGTTTGCGTGGCCTTTACAAGATATCCTGCTGGATCCTGCTAGTCCAGAGCTTCAACACGTGGTTGTTGCCGTCGTCGATCGGCTCATACATAATCCAACCGATGCATTTGCTTCCGCCTTCATACGGATGACTTTGGCTGTGGTCGACATGCACGAACCGTATAATGTTGATATGTCTCAGGTTGAACTGGTACGATGCAAAGCATGTCGAAGAACCGTGATGGATGCGATCGGTTGTTGACCTTGTCCCACTACTTGACAAATAGGCCATCCAGCACCTATATACTGGCAGTCCAGATCAGGTCAGAAGCTCTCAGTCTTGGCTGCACAAGCTGCAAAGGCAGAACCAGGCATGGGCTCTGGCATTTCAGATGTTGACATCAAATGTGTGACTGCTGCTGGACTTGTTCGATGAGAGTTCGGTCAAATAACTAATTCAAATCACGGCAGGCTCCAAATACTCGTTTCGTTGGTGCCCAAACTCTGCTAAGCAAGATCGCTCAGGATTGGTGCGCTCGCCTCTAGTTGCTGAGAATTCAATCAACATGCTGACCGATGCTAGAAGCGAGATAGGGAAAGTCTGGCCCAAGAAGATGCAAAAGCCCTACGAAACGAACTGTTATCACAGACTATACGTGCATCACAAGGGCCACGATTCGTGTTGAGAAAGTTATGTGTTGCTGTGAGTCGTGCACCTCTACCCATCAAAGTTTTGCATTAAATTTCATTACCGCCTGTAGCTGTCGGCATATGCCATACGATCGTGCACTTTACATTGGCCAGAATGCATACAGTCTGCATGTCTGCACTTTTCGACTCTGGTTCAAAAATCCTCGGACCCAAATACTCAAGTCGCTTTACAGAATGTCTTAATTGAGTGGCTGACAGTTTTACCAGAAGAAGCCAGTAGCGCAAGTTTGCCACCGAAAACAAGGTGTGATTACCATTATTGCCACGTCAGCAATCAAGCCTTCACCCATACATGCTTGAGATGAACATAGAGCCAAAGTTGACGATGAATTATTGAGAGGCGTACCAGTAGCTCTGAACGTTTTGGAACAGGCACTCGACCTTCCTGGAAATAACGATAATGAGTCACTGCAGTTAATGAAGACACAATCCTTCAAGGCCATCAAGAGCTGGGTGCAGTACGGTATTCCGATAGAGTACGTCCTTTTCAGCTCGGTTTCCTTCATCGCAGAAACCGATACTTTCGAATAGGTTGATGGGGCGGATATATTACAAGATGATTCAACAAATGAATACCAGTATGTGGATGTCAGCAATGGATGTAATAGCTGATGTTATTGTCAATCCGAGAATGGCGGGTTATGGAGGTAGGTCTCGTGGACTATTACTCTTACCCGATTGGAAATGACAGGTCAGTATCGTCAACAGACACCATCGCAAATGGACTTTTGAACGCGTTGACTACGGGTCCAATCTATGCCGAGTTCAAGCGAGCATTCACAGGTACACTCATCCCTTGTCGCGGCATGAGATGATGCGTATCAACGATTTGTTCACTCTTATACTAGCACGAGACGATGAGTCATCTTCCAAAATCTGCCAGCTCGTAGTAGACTTTGCAGAACAGTACGCGGTTTTTCTGGTCGTTCATCTGGCCCGTCAAGATGTGGGTATTTTTATGGATATGTTGTTGGCTTATACCCACTATCCTGGGATTTTCGCTCTCGACCAAGAGATATCGTATGTGTATTGCCAAATGCTGATACTGTCAGAAGGCTCAAATACATGTGGCATCAATAGAGACCTACCACTGACTGTATGGGCAAACATACAAGAAGCCCTACATGATGGAGACGTCCTCCCTATGCCATCGGCAACTACATATGACTTGAAGACAGATCCCCATAGTACGCGACCAATGACACCTCCAACACAGAAGCAGCTACCTAGCGAAGCAACCCGCGCTACATTGAGACTTGGGCAGACTATCTTCGCCAAGCTTCTGAGTCATTTGATTGACAAGATGGTGTTTCCGGCTGATACCTCTGGATGGTCCGCAGGTACATGCTGTTTGTCTGCGTTGGTGTCAACGAGCCGTCACCGATACACAGTCAACGCTAGAGGAGAAAGAAAAATTTCGGGTGTATAGGAGGGACGTCAATGATTGTATTTTGGTTTGCTACTACGTTCTGCGCCGGCCAGCTCTTGAAACAATGGTGGATCGAGCCGTTGCGCTGGCTCGCTCGTCCTCATTCGAGTCTGCCGTGCAAGTAAGTCGGTTGATTTCTGTGATGTTGGTCATCCTAATAATGGTCCTAATCCCCATCCTAATAATCCAACCCAGGAATTGGAGGCCGTTCTAACCGCTATCTCAGCTGTAAGTGAAGCCGTCACAGTTGAAGACGAGGCACCACTTTCCAATCTGTTCAGCGACAGTGTATTTGGTAAACTGGCGACATCTGTAAGTCCCGCCAGTCGCCTTCGACTTACGCTCTTTCTTCTCGTTGGTAGGTATTGGTAGCACCAATATTTGCAACTGTTTTAATAATGACGCTCATACCGTTTTTACCAACTAGGTAATTATGCTGAATATCACAGTCGGCATCCAGAAGGCTTGTCAGCAATCATGAGTTACCTCATCAATGGACTGAGCTCCGACGTAGAGGCCCCGTATGCAGCGAAAGCATTCAGAAGTATATGCTCTGAGTGTAGTCACGGTCTTTTGTCCGGTGCCGATTGGCTTGTAAATCTTTGGCTCCAATCCGGCAGCAAAATACTGGCAAGCGTGGTGTACAAGGGGTGTTGACTGTCTTTGAGCTGATTTCTTGTTCCATAACATAGCCCTCAGAACGGCCAAAGGTTGTTGAAGCAATAGCCGATGTGGTTCAAGCTATGCCATTATCATCTGGGATACCAAGGATTCTCGCCTTAATGTATAACATTGCTCAATCCTTGCAGGAGCTTCTCTCACTTCCTCCAGAGAAGTCTCCAATGTATAGGGATGCCATCATCTCACTGGTGTCTCAACTCAAGTCTTGTTGTCGAGGTATTCATAACGATATGGTTGACTTGACTGGGGATGCAATAACATCATTGTCTTTGAGGCTGGCTACTACTGCTGAAGAGAGGGCAGTCTGTGAACTGGTGTGGAATTGCCTTAAGATCATCGTTAGTCGCTGGTGTGAAGATACGGAAGTCGTCGCGGTAATTATGCCCACTCGCCGTGGCCCATATTGGTATTTGATGATAATTTTCTTGGTTAATGTAGGTAGTCATGACCTTCTTGTACACGAGCTTCACTGGTGCACTCCCGCTCATTTCACCGTCTATGGCAGAACTTGTTTCCTTACTGACTGAATTATACAGCCGAAGTCCCAATCCAGCTATTTTGACAGCGTCTAACGTATTAGCTTGCGTGGTAGCAGAGCCGCGCAACGCCGGTCTGTATGGTACTGATATTCATAATTTAGTGTCGCAGCTTTGCATAGTCAGTGTTCACGTGTTGCAAGCACCCGATGATGGGAGTCCAAGTAGAATGGAATATCATCCTGATCTCTCAGAGGCTTTCTTTGGACTGGTAACTGATGTAAGCTATTTGTTGCGGCCTTTTCCTCCATCTCATGTGAAGCCTAAGTAATGGCCTTTTCCCGTTCAGCTGATTAGCAAGGCGCCAGTTTTCGTGGTGTCATTGCAAGTACAGTTACAGTTGGCTGTGTTCCAACACTTGCTAATCGCAGCTTTACGTGCTGAAGAACGTTTTACCTTGAAGGCAGCTCATGGATTGCTGGTAGGTTGGGAACTTGGCAATTCGGATCGGCATTCTTTCACTCTCCCTAAATAGTTAGAGCTTATTGCAGCTGGAACCAGAACGTCGAATAACATTGCGCAGTTTTCAAATGAATTCTTCCAGCTGTCTGGAGAGGTGATTATGAAGGAACTCTTGACAGTGGGTTATCACAGAATCGTCGTTTCATTCTGCACGAGGCAAACCATCAAACATCAATCCGCAGAATATTGAAAGTAGACAACCACGAACACAACTTAAGCAGTCGGCGGAGGTTCTTTTCAAAATGGTTTCGGTATATCCAGATATTTCACGCAATTGGATGATAAATTGGGCAAATGTACCTGTCGCATCGGCTCGGATCTCTGTTCATGACAAACATCAACTTACCAGATCCCTACTTGGGTAAGCTGATCTCGCCATGAAATTTCTAGTCTTGCTGACATTCTCGTGTTATGCGTAGAACCCGGAACCTAAAAAAGTTCAAAGAATCAATACTTGAGTTTGCAACAAAGAGCCGCGGCCTAGAAACGACCCTTGGTGCTCACGTGTAGCCACTTATCAGCTATGCCTTGTGGTTTTAACCCTGAACTTTAAAAAAAAGGACATATGTACAGTATAATCCAGTAACTACTTTCGCATCTAGTAACAAATAAGTAGTGGTAGCACGTCCATTGAGTTTGAGCGACATGAAGTTAGAAAGAATACAACATTGAGGGATGAAAATTACTCTTTTAATGTGCCAGACATTTGGCAAGGCGTCGGAGGGACAGAACCTTTGCCATTCCGCCGTTCATGCTCTTCAAACATGACTTTCTGCAATGCTTCTGAAGCAACTCCGTAAGCTGTTTGGCCGTCCATATCAGGATGTGTAATACTGGCCCCTTTCGATATGAGCGTCCTTATGATCACCTCACGGTCAGCCAGAGCAGCTGGCGAGTTTCGGCGTGAATTTCAATAGAGGGCCAAACTCCCCAACACATTTCAATTACCATAATGCAAAGGCGTAGCACCAAATACATCTTCCGCCTCAATCGAGGCGCCGACATCCAGCAAACTCTCCACCAGCTCTACATGTCCGCGATCAGCAGCCCAATGCAGCACGGTCGCACCCTAACGCAGGAATAAACAATAGGAAGCTCATCATATTGCCCAAACCACGACATACATTGTCATCACCCCCATCCACATGAACATCCACTCCAACTCTGCTCAGCACTCGCCCGCGGTTCCCCTCTTCCGCAAGCTGGAAGACGGTCTTGCACTCATCCCTAGACGGGCCATGAGTGCGTACAAATAAACAAAGCGCGGGAGGGACGTACATTGTAGCGATGTCGGCCTCGCGCAGCATGACGCTCACTCTGTTAGACAGACGGTCGTCCAACCGGTCTGTGTCATCACGCGCCTGGCCAGATAGAGCGGCAACGAGACAGACGTACCGCTGCATGGCGCCGGCGCGGTCCAGCTCGCCTAGGGTTGTCCATGCATCCCACTGTGTGTGGGGTTAGCGCCATCGCGCGGCGAGAGGGGAGTCACATGCCTTTGCTCGACCTGTGAAATCGAGCAGGCCGGGTTTCGGGGCGGTGCATGGCCCGACTGTGGCGCATTTGTAGAGCCCGTATAGCTGGATGAGGTGTTGTCAGTGGGGTTGCGTACGCCAATGGGTGGGCTTACATTCAGGAGAGTGGCGGTGGGCAGGTTTTTGACGGATTTGATGCGGTGCGATGCGGTTGTGAAGCGAGATTCGAGATCTGGGGGGGTTCGATTGGTCAGTGCCGCGTCCGGTGCTGATGATGGGGATGCTACCTGCTGCGTCGGCCATGTGGGGTTGCTCTATGGGGAGGTTAGTGAACATTTTAGGGTGACTTTGGCGCGGCTTCAATATCAATATCATGATATCCTGATATTGGGGTGTAATGCGCCAAATCACACTGTTCAATATCCCGGGCCCTTTGGCAATTTTATATGTTCTTATGCTATGTCCAGTTATAACTATATTACAAGGCTGCCTACAAGGATCTACTGACGTCATGCTGTATTGATGTGTTGGGATACACCCTCCGCGTCTATCCGATGGTACTTGGCCACGTGCAGGGTTGTAGCTCTATGGGCGGATACACTTGAAACATTTACAACAACTACGTAACATGATGGATGGATGCGATGTATATTCTTGTTGCGTAGAGGTCATACAATCGAAGACTAGGTGCACTAATCGCCACACATGTCACGTGAGTGTGAGTGTCGAGGTCTCTCAACCGTTGCAACTTTGGTCGTGGTGAGATGGTGGCTCTGGGATTGAAATATCAGCAGATGGTTTCAGCATGTCACGATTACGCGACAATCGGATACTTCGCCTACTAGAAGCTATCCTCAACCGCGTCCATTATTATCTTAAGCGTGTTTGTTCTGTAATATAAAACCCAAAAGTTATTGGATACTTCAATCTCCAATGCTTTAACTGTTGGATCATGTATAACATATGTACTAACGAGTGGATAAAAGGCCCCTCGTTACACAGCAGAGCTGGGCTCCGATGAAGAAACTTGGCCTCTATCGAAGATTATCTATTGAACTATCTAAAGAGCTTGTCAGTTGCCATGACCTGTAAGCATACAGTGATATTTATGTGGATGCGAATGTAGGATGGGAGGATTAGAATAAACACTATTTATACTAGTCACCCACACGTGACCTAACCACCAATCTCAATAGAGCTGTTGCCGAGGAAGGGTTGATGATGCATACTATTTGACTGTTACGAAATAGACCCAACCCTGTTGGGTGTCAACTCATGTCACGTCGGCTGTACGTGTTTCAGGTTTTGACCCTGTCAAAAACGTGACAGTCGTGTCATAATGTATCTATGACACTTCCTCACATACGTCCCCCATTGCCAAAGTAACCTTGCCTTATCAACCCTTATCAATGTGGTTTGGACAGGTGGGTATAATAAGCAAGAGTGCCATATGCAAACATGGCGTACCCGCGTCAATTACGTCCGACCGAGGACTCCAGTTCCGATCCCGATTTTGGAAAAGTCTTTTCGACATGCTCGGAACGAAGGTCGCGTTATCCTCGGCCTACCACCCGGAAACGGATGGGTCAGTCCGAGCGTGTAAACCAGGAAATCGAAGCCTATTTACGC
>QEAN01000069.1:0-16831 GCA_006535955.1 Synchytrium endobioticum | reverse complement strand
AAACAAAGCGCGGGAGGGACGTACATTGTAGCGATGTCGGCCTCGCGCAGCATGACGCTCACTCTGTTAGACAGACGGTCGTCCAACCGGTCTGTGTCATCACGCGCCTGGCCAGATAGAGCGGCAACGAGACAGACGTACCGCTGCATGGCGCCGGCGCGGTCCAGCTCGCCTAGGGTTGTCCATGCATCCCACTGTGTGTGGGGTTAGCGCCATCGCGCGGCGAGAGGGGAGTCACATGCCTTTGCTCGACCTGTGAAATCGAGCAGGCCGGGTTTCGGGGCGGTGCATGGCCCGACTGTGGCGCATTTGTAGAGCCCGTATAGCTGGATGAGGTGTTGTCAGTGGGGTTGCGTACGCCAATGGGTGGGCTTACATTCAGGAGAGTGGCGGTGGGCAGGTTTTTGACGGATTTGATGCGGTGCGATGCGGTTGTGAAGCGAGATTCGAGATCTGGGGGGGTTCGATTGGTCAGTGCCGCGTCCGGTGCTGATGATGGGGATGCTACCTGCTGCGTCGGCCATGTGGGGTTGCTCTATGGGGAGGTTAGTGAACATTTTAGGGTGACTTTGGCGCGGCTTCAATATCAATATCATGATATCCTGATATTGGGGTGTAATGCGCCAAATCACACTGTTCAATATCCCGGGCCCTTTGGCAATTTTATATGTTCTTATGCTATGTCCAGTTATAACTATATTACAAGGCTGCCTACAAGGATCTACTGACGTCATGCTGTATTGATGTGTTGGGATACACCCTCCGCGTCTATCCGATGGTACTTGGCCACGTGCAGGGTTGTAGCTCTATGGGCGGATACACTTGAAACATTTACAACAACTACGTAACATGATGGATGGATGCGATGTATATTCTTGTTGCGTAGAGGTCATACAATCGAAGACTAGGTGCACTAATCGCCACACATGTCACGTGAGTGTGAGTGTCGAGGTCTCTCAACCGTTGCAACTTTGGTCGTGGTGAGATGGTGGCTCTGGGATTGAAATATCAGCAGATGGTTTCAGCATGTCACGATTACGCGACAATCGGATACTTCGCCTACTAGAAGCTATCCTCAACCGCGTCCATTATTATCTTAAGCGTGTTTGTTCTGTAATATAAAACCCAAAAGTTATTGGATACTTCAATCTCCAATGCTTTAACTGTTGGATCATGTATAACATATGTACTAACGAGTGGATAAAAGGCCCCTCGTTACACAGCAGAGCTGGGCTCCGATGAAGAAACTTGGCCTCTATCGAAGATTATCTATTGAACTATCTAAAGAGCTTGTCAGTTGCCATGACCTGTAAGCATACAGTGATATTTATGTGGATGCGAATGTAGGATGGGAGGATTAGAATAAACACTATTTATACTAGTCACCCACACGTGACCTAACCACCAATCTCAATAGAGCTGTTGCCGAGGAAGGGTTGATGATGCATACTATTTGACTGTTACGAAATAGACCCAACCCTGTTGGGTGTCAACTCATGTCACGTCGGCTGTACGTGTTTCAGGTTTTGACCCTGTCAAAAACGTGACAGTCGTGTCATAATGTATCTATGACACTTCCTCACATACGTCCCCCATTGCCAAAGTAACCTTGCCTTATCAATGTGGTTTGGACAGGTGGGTATAATAAGCAAGAGTCTCCCAAACACACTTCCTCATTCTTGGAAACTCTTGCAATACATACTGACATCGCCATATAAGGTATTAATCTAATTTAAATGATGTCTATTAAGTTGTCATAGTATCTACAATCCACGGACGCCATCTTATATGTCTTGCAATACATACTGACATCGTCATGTAAGTCTCAACACCTTGACCCCAAAGGACTTGAAACCCATCAAACTCAACCTCCCAGCCATCAAACATTTCTGACAAAAACAACTTGAATTTAAGAATCAAGGAGGTAAGGTAGCCCGTGCTAGGTCCTGTGTCGTTCATGGATAGAGCGGCATCCAGTACTTCAGTCACTATACGCTAACTCTTACACACAACACACACATTATATGATTTAGAATCATGAAGCCGAACATGATGAAGAGAGTTATCGCTATTGTCGTATTACAAGCGACAATCCTCTATTACTTGGTTTCCGCTGGTGGATGCTGTGTAAGTAGATGTTGTTTGTGAATTCTTGTCAAAAAAAAAGCCAAGGACAGAAAAGACGGGAGAGGCTCTCCGTGTTAATTTCTTTTGTGTTTGTTCTTTTATTGTATCTGACGTGTGTCTAAGCACTCAACATTCACTCGCACCACAAGCATCGCGCACAGTCATATCTCAACGCTCCGGACTTTTCTGGGCTATTCGAGCCACAGATACAGGAACGCAGCCAGCTGAGCTGCAGCATGTAGTCGTCTGGATGATGTGACTGTTGTGTTTTAACATTGTCATTCACTGTTTCAAACCGTAGAGTGGAGGAGATGTACGTACATTGTTTGCCAACGTTTGAATGGACGTAATGCGGGAAGTCTGGGTCGTCGAGGGCGTACGCAGTGAGCGAGGGACACTCTCACTGACCTCTTGATGATATGTCTCAAGTGTTGATGCTAACTGAAGACTTAATCCGTAGGACGTCGACGTAGAGGCAAATGTATGTATATTAGATTCTTGAACCAGTTAACATGCATCTCGAGGACACAGCGACGACTGATTGTGTATCTTTGCTATTGGTGCTAACTGAGGACTTAATCCATAGGCCCGATGTGTGTTTGATGCACCCTCCTATGGACATCAGGTATGTGAATTGGGATGCCTAAATTAATTTGGAGGAATTGCTGGATTTTTAGAGACCACATGCAGTGACCAAACAAAGGCACCATTTCTGAAGTCTGGCTGCATACCCATGCTAATTTAGTTCATCAATTCATAGGAATCTGCGCCTGATTCATCCGTGGCTGTATGTATTGTATTCACAACTCTGACTGCCTCCTTGATGATATGGCTTTTCGTCCTGATGCTAACAGAAGACTTGATCCGTAGGATAAAATTCCGTATGCGACGGCCGTCGATGAAAGTGAGCTGGTATGTGAATTGGGAGTCCTAAATCAATTTGGAGGAATTGCTGGATTTTTAGAGACCACATGCAGTGACCAAACAAAGGCGCCATTTCTGAAGTCTGGCTGCATACCCATGCTAAGTTAGTTCATCAATTCATAGGAATCTGCGCCTGATTCATCCGTGGCTGTATGTATTGTATTCACAACTCTGTTGACAGCCATTCGAATAATGAGTAGTCCTGACGAATACACGGTGCCTAACATCAAACCCTCTTACTGAACGCAAGACTTTTGGTAGCCTTGAATCTTACCGCGAGCCAAGATAAGACATTTTCCCCAGATACAAATTCCTGTTATTTCCCATAAAAATATATGTATGGCATGTAGTTGAATCTTTGTACAACACAGCACGGAACTGTCAAGTCATGTGGAGGAGCTGCAATGATGCTGCTTGGTTGCTAACACTGCATCGTCTACAATGATACAAGGTCCGTGACATGGTTCAGCATGGACGTTCAAACTATTGCAGAATAAGCATACCACACAGGGACATGCCTACTTTATCATAGACTCATGCAGCTGCGGTGTATAGAACTCGCTGTTTCAAGGACAAGCTCACTTCGTTTTGACGTTTATGTATACTACAGGTTGTCCAAGCTACTCAGGCTTGCAACAATGCGAAGAAGAAATACAAAAATTCTTCTGCAAACACTGCAAAGGACGATATGTTCAAAGCTATATTACGACCCAACTCCGAAACAAAGATGAAGGTCCTGGTTTAGAAAGCAGCTAGCAGTTTCAGGTAACAGAGTTTTCGGTCTCCATTTTCGAATGCTCTTGACAGTGTAATGGCTTCCTATCATTCAAAGCAACAAAAAACCCGCCGTTGAGCCCAAAATGGCCCATGAGGACCAGCAACGCCAACTTACATGATGAGTCAAACAGCTCTGCCAGACTTCCCTTGCGCCATCCAAGAACCGCTGTCGATCAACCAGCCCGCTTCCGTCTTTATCCAACGCCTTGGCAATCTTGTCCAACTTGCTCTTCTCAGCAGCGCCGACACCGGTAAGCACCTTCTTCAACACGGCTTCGAAATCGGCTTGTCGGAATTCATCCTTTCTGTCTTCCATGTAGTGGTACACGAATTCGTCGGCATCGAGGAGAACGAATTTGTGTTTGAGGATTTCCAGCGTAGTGCCAACAAAGAGATCCGTCACTTTGTAATATTTGGGGCCGTCCACGTCGGAGAGGGAGGAGCCGGGGAGGAGAACGCGCGTTCGTTCCATGAATTTGCCGCCGAGGATCCCGGCGTTGCGTTGTGGTGGCTCGTCTAACGGTGAGGCGGTCCAGGAGCACAGATAAGCAGATAAGCAAATGCGCAGAGAAAGGAACGGTGATGTGCGCAAAGAGCTTACAAATGGTCATGGTATCATCCGACAATCTGTAACTGATGACGAATCGACGATCCTTGTCTTCCTTGTGTTTCGAATCCTAGAACACAAATAGAAACAAATCAGTCTCGCGTGGCCTACAGCACAATAAAAGATTCGGAATGCATGCATGCATACCATTCTCGCAACGAACCGCAGCACCTTGTGCTCGTTCTCAAAGGCTTTCAGGAAATCTTTCTTTGGCGGCTTCAAGACCAGGTACCGGCAACTTCCCAGTGAGTCCTCCACATCCCCGTACCCGTTGTAGGGTGGCAGCTCATGATCAACGACATGGTGATGGATGCTGGAGTTGTCGATTGAGACGGGTCGGAGCTCGGAGTCTGGCATTCCCATACTCGATTGATAGAACTTGCGCGTGTATTCGTCACAGTCGCGCAGGAGGAATTTGCGACCTAGAACGTTGATGGTGTCGCCGATTCTGAAGTCTTTCCATGTGTATACTTCAGCGTGCTCTATCATTGTGGGAGGCGTGTCGGGATACACCGTCGCGGATAAAAAAGGAAAAAAAAGAAGTTACGTAAAAAAGTTTACGAAATGGTAGCGTACCGTTGACGGATCCGTCTTTGCAGAGTTGCTGACGACGAACGAGAATGGGAGAAGGATCGCGGCCATTGTTTGGTTTCTGGACTTCGCGGACTTCGCAGCAATCGTCGACGAAAAAGTAATGCAAGACCTAGGTTGGGTATGGACTCGGCACTGTGAGGAATACGGCCACCAACGCAAAGGAAGCGACGTTGTGCAGTCGGATTCAGCCGGATGCTTACGAATTCACGCAGTTCACCAAACATGGAGTCACGATCGTCCCAGATACAGTAGAATCGCAAGACTTTACGGTCGTTTTCCAGGAAACGGCGCAACCGATTGTGTTTTTCGTCAGCGCGGTGTGATAGGTTTCGAGGCACGCGCTGGCGAGATTGCTGGTATGGGTCTAGTGGCATTTCTTCGGGCTGGTTGAGTGTGATGCCTTGGGTCTCTTGCATGTATTGCTATGTAGATGCATGAAGAGTGTAAAGCGCTGCTGCCGTCGAGCAATACTGGGCCAACTCGTGATGTTCCTGCTACTGAGACTTACTTGAGTAAACTTGTCACAACTGACAACACGGTACGTTCGTCCATAGATGTGCAAGTTGATGCCCAGGTTGAAATCAGAGACTTGGTAATAGTCGGTGGAATTCTTTGGTAAACGTTGTCGCTTGATCAAGACACCTTGCAGGATTCCGGAGTTCTCAAATTCAGGCTCTACCACAGCTACAGAGTCATCTTCGAGGTAGTACAGGATTCGGACTCGTCGTAAGTAGTATTGTTCCGTTGATTCGTGAACAGCTTGTTTGAAGTATGCGTCGAATCTCAATACCTATGAATGGCTGAATACAGTTAGTATAAGGTACTGATCCATTGAAATGGAGGGGGCCAGGTCTGATGCAGCCAGCTTTAAATGCGCTTTAAATAACTGGGTTCAACTAGAACTGCAATCAATCAATACACACCACTTTATCAAAGGCAACATAGGCAGGGACGAATGTTGGTTCGACTTTAGGCGTATGGAATTGCTTGTCACCATACGTAATAGCGGGGTCATTGCCGAGGCGAGATATGAGTTCATGGGCTGGTAGCACTTGATTTGCTGGATGAGGGATTGCACCAATGGACAATTTGACAGATTTCTGCAGGGCGTAGGAGTTCTTGTAGTCCAGTGTATGGGCTTTGCGGAAATCCGTTTTCTAATGCATGGGTGTGTTAGTGTGTCATGCGCGGAATGGTCGGGTCGGGTTGGGGTTGGCCTACTGTTGCATCAGCAAAGGAATTTCCAGGTAAGAAGGGGATACTGGTGCTCGAAGACGGCAGGATATTCTTGTTGGCGACCATTTGTTCTCTTTAGTATGGTCCGTGGCGAGCTCTGTGTTCGTATACTGGTGGTTGCGTTTGTGGGTGGCTTACATGTCAACATTCTCATCACACACGATCTCGACTAATCACACCGTCGGCGATTTTTGCATAGTACCGCATAGTGCCAGCGGCGGGGAACCCCACGAATCACAGTCGTGTCGGTAAAGGCAACCACACTACAGGGCAACACCAGTACTGGTTGTCATTAACCAAAAAATTAACCAAAACCTGGATAGGATGTCCACCAGAATGTCGGCCGCCAAGGCTCGAGTAGCACCAGACAGCGCTCCGAAGGAATCCACGGGGCCCGCAGGCGAAAGCACGGCACCGGCAGGCGAATCGGGCGCATCAACCGCCACGAAACTGGGACTGGGTCGACGCACATCAAACGCGTCGAGGAAGGCCAAAGCAAAGGCATACGCTGAGGCGCCTGCTGGATGTATCTTTGAATCGCAAATGATGTCACCGGCACCGGGTACAACGTACTTCCAGGTTGCAGTCATGGCGGACGAGGGAAAGGTCATTTTGCGTGACTGGCCACGTCAGCGATTCAGTCAGGTATGTGGGCATGCTCCGTGTGGGGTATGCGGCATCAACGTAGGCTCACAACAAAGCGCTTGGATGTGGTAGAAATGGACGCGGGACGGGGCGTTGAACCCAAGCCAAGTCACCGAGACGTGCGACAACTTTGTGCAGGGATCGCTCAAGGAGGAGATCACGCGCATATTCGGGGCCAGCACGTACGACCACGTGCTCAAGGCGTGCGAGCAGATTGTGGAGGCGCGCGCCACGCAGGCCGCCGAGCCGTAGCGGTAGCGGTAGCCGCCTGTCACGGGCTGTCATGCATCCTTTTTTTGTGTCTAGATCTAGATCGTCCAGATAGTCTAGACAGTTGGTGACAGTATATGAATGAATACATGCACATGGAGCGGCGCCCGTCCATCTACACGTGCATATCGCATACTACATCGCCGTCAGTGCCGCCTCCGGTCGCGCCCCATGCGTCCCATTCCGCACGTGTTCGTAGTCAGTGAGGGGCTCACCGCGTCCTCCAAGTATAAATAGTGTGTTGGCACGTTCTTATTCTAAGAATAATAAAAACAACAAATAACTTCTGGGGCACTACTTCATCTGCATGACATATATCTAGTTATCATCACAACAGCACGCGACATCGCCCATCCCCCATCCTGTCCTGTCCTGGCATCGCCTGCCTGCCTGACTACAACCGACAACCGACAAAGCATGAACTCGCATGCAGCCAGCGTCTTCCAGTGCTCCTTCTGCGGCGGCGCCGCCTGCAAGTGGGAGAACCATCGGCTATGGCCATGTGCGTTCTCTCTCGCCATTGATCTCGCTTCTTTTTCAAAGAGTTTCAAAGAGGTCAATGTCAATATCAGTGCGCTGATCCGTCAGTCTGCTAGCCAATGCAATCCAAGGACTATACTCCGCCTGGTATGTGCCTAGTTATGCCATTGGGGATGGGGAGAGCCTCTTCGCCCAATAATAGCCCAATGCAACATAACCATCCCCTCAACCTGATAGGGTGACCGATGACCTCCTCGCCGCCCAACGCCCATCCCAAGTCCTCATCTGCCAGTTCAATCTCATTGACGTCTTCCACTCAAACAACATTGGCGCTATCGTTTGCCTGCAGCAACCAGGAGAGCATCCTCTGTGTGGTCCCAACAATGGATTAGAACCATCAGGTACCCGTCATCAAGGTCTTGTCCCCTCTGAATGTCATCGCCACCGCCGTACCACTGACACCTCATCAACACCCAGGTCTCAGCTACAATCCAGAAACCTTTACACTCTCCGGCATCCAATTCCATCATTTCGGCTGGCTGGACATGACGGCCCCAGGCCTAGACCTGATTTTCGGCTGTGTGACCGCCATTATCAAATTCCTCCAAAACAAGAAGCAAAAGGTGCTAATTCATTGCCACGCGGGCTTGGGCCGAACTGGTCTGGTAATTGCATGTGTACTAGTCCTGCGCCATCATTTATCCGCAGATGAAGCCATAGCCTTGGTTCGAAACAAGCGCCCTGGATCATTGCAAACCAAGAAGCAGGTATCCACTGTCTATGCCTTTGAAGAAGAATGCAAAGCTTATCTATACGCTTTCTGGCATGTGCCCCGCCGGAAACGAGTCTTCAACCTTGTGGGCGATGATGTTGTCGCTACTGACACCTTGGATGATACATTGTTGATTACCTTACCTGAATTTATGCGCCGCCAGCGCTGCGTCATCTTGAAAGATACCGAAGCCCACAGATTACACTTTATACCAAAGCTCGTATACGAGCTTTGCAAACGACTTACCGAGATACGTGGTCTGCAGAGCTTTGCCGGATCCGCCGAGGCTATATGTCAAGCCTTTACCACTTTCGATGGTATCAAATCACCAATGGAAAAATTGGAGTTTGTCGCATTGAAGAATGAAATCAATTTGGGGAATTTTGAGGGCGTGAGAACTAGTCTAGACATTTCCCTGTTGACCGATGCGTTGCTGTTTTGGTTAATCACTTTACGGGTATGAGTACCTATGCTGGCTTGGTTTCTTGCTAGTGTCACTTTCTGACGCTCAGCATTTATCGTCACGCTGTCCAGGAGCCTGTCATTACTGCGAAAACGGAAGGGGCTATTGCTCAAGCTGTATCTCTACCCTCAGAGTCCTCACTTGAAGATGTGGATTGGATGGTGACTCTAGTTTGTCTAGACAGGATTACCTTCCATACTATGAATATCTTACTCCATGTCTTTCGAAGTGTACGCCGGCATGCATTCAGACAATGCGTCTTTCACTCACGGTCTAAACCTCCTGCAGATGTCTGATTTGGATCGGTCCGTTTTGGATGCCGTCATCAAGCAGCTATCCATCATCCTGACCTGGAAAAGAACAACCTTGGCTTGTTCCTTCATCCCCCTTGCATCACCGCGACGTAGCGGAAACAAAAAGTTACCACCACTATCTTCTCCAACTTTGTCACCGAACTTGTCACCTGCCGGCGAAGTTGAATCTTCGAATGCAATCATCATAGGACTACTACAGTTTATATACAAGGCATTCACCGTGTCTGAGACCACACTGCTGCCAATCCTAAGCGATGGCTATAGACTGGATAAAATACCATTTGCGCAGCACGAAATCCTGAAACGACTTGGCGTGAAACTATATGAAGGTGATGCAGCCATGGATGTCGACTTGTTGACTCCTACGTCACCGATGTTTCCCCCCAGTCCCATCATTCCTTCCTCAACAACCATGAACGACGATACAAATCCCAACATAGATTCACAACTGAATAATATTGTAGATCCGCTCTCTAGAGTCTGGCAACCTATAACGTTCAGTCCAGCAGAGACACAATCAAGTATAACATCCCTAGCGAATGCGTCTACTGCAAGTGTATCACTAAAACAACGGCAGCCATCAGAGCAACCACAGCACTCAGCATCGCTACCACCAATTGATAGAGAGCATGCAAGTGCTGCTGGTACACGGCCGTTTGACATGTTGGAGCCAAGTCTCTCCCCCTCAAGTGATTTTGTCAAAATATCTCATGACGGTTGCAGGCCTTTTGGCAGAAAAGGCCCTGCCTTGTTGGCACCGCTGGACATCTCCGATGGTAGTGGTCATGGCGGGAATGCGAGTGGAAGCAAATGGTGGCCTTTTCGACGTGCTGGAGCTTCTGCCAGCACAGCGAACGATGATGGATGTATGAATAGTGCGTCGGATTTGAATGCTGCTTTAAATGGTGACAACAGTCAATAAAGTTGTCACAAATGTGACCGCTCGTCTCATCGATGAGACTTGACGTCAGAACATCGTAGTAATCCCAATACTTGTAACGTATAAACGCATTGGGTTTGTTGGGAGTCTTTCCTCCCATAAAACCAACTCTTGGAACTGTTCCGAGTTGTATTTTTGAGCTCTCTCGCTATTCATCATATGCTCACACATATGATGAAGTAGGTGTCGTGTGCAAAGTTTATATACTTGGGCCTTCGGATTAAATTGGAACTCGCGTATACCAACAGCATTGAGTCTTCCAAAAACGTACACATATATGAAATTTCTGGCATTGCTCTATGCATCGACTTTTCCAAAAAGACTCGTACACAAAGTGTAGTACATCCTTTACGTGAGTATATTTTTAATAAATTTAATGTACCTTTACATTTACTGAACTTCAATCGTTTGTGGAGAATCGCCAGGACGGCAAGGCAATATGGTGTGCGACATGAGGAAGTAGTTCCGGCGATTATAAAAGTTACCATAGTTCTTTCCATTGGTTTCATAGTTTCTATAACTACCGCAGGTGATAATTCTTCAGTCTTGGAGGTGGTGGAAGGGTCTATTGTGTCACAAACTGACATTCGTGTCAAAATGATTTTGACACGTCGTGTCTTCACATGATGTGCTGAGAGCTATAAAAGGGGCAAGGGTTTGAAGTCAACACCTCAGATTTGAAAACTCTTGCTGATGTATTAATACTTACTAATATCATCAATCAAAAGTCTTGTGACAAATGGCCGGGTCCTCTCCATACTCTGGATCGACACCACCGGTAAACTGTAACAACTCGTCTTTGGTGATGACTGTGACCACCGGTGTTGGTAACGTTATGCTAGACAACGTCGTCAATTGCGGGTTGTCGTGAAAGTTTATGAACTGAGAATTCTACTTTCACAAAGTCCACACTATTTATACAGTTGCACACGTCATCTTTGACGTGACCGTCCGATCATACGGACGGTTACGATGTCCAGTCTGTGACATAAACCGCCACCAACCGATCGTAAGGTGGAAGATGGCATCAACCTCCCCAACATCTTCCACAACAAGTCCTTACGATCCAACCACCCAAGATGCCTGGGTGGTAGCATTAAATCCCGGAGCCACCTGCACATTACAGGTGCAGTGGCCTATGACCCCAAGCACCCAAACTAAAGACGAAATCTAGCAGTCACCGCGAAATGCCTCGCCGAACCCGAACGGCGTTGCAGAGACTGGCTTGAGGCTCACAAGCCGGAAGCTATTTCTGAAGTTGAACGGGATTGCACCGATGCCGAGGATGAGATTTGGGCTGTCTTTCTCAAACGCTTTGTCGGGTCCATATGACATAGCGCGTATTTATTATAGCTCCAAGAAGTACAAGAGGAAGCGGTGGAATGCTGATAAAGCAAAATGGTGGCGAGTTAGATAGGGTGTTGGAGGGCGTCGTCAACATGGTGGGCGAGTTTATGGGTCACAAGCTTTGTGATGGGAGGAAGGATATAGTAGCCATAGGTGTGCGGAACGTTAGTTCCACCAAGTCACGTCACGTCATGTTCATTAGGTACCTCATTCGCAGGCTCCGGCCTCTTGGATATACCATTATGGGGGTCAATGAGTATTACACATCCAAAAAGTGCCTCTATTGTCAGGAGTTTGTGGAAATGCTGGCTCTGCGCCGCTTGTATTGCCGTCGCTGCAACAAGTGGATGTAATGGCAGCTGTCAGGTGGTACCTGGAACATTATTAGAAACCGCACTATCTGAAGCGCGAATCACATGGGAAGAGTCATCGACCCTTCCATCGTGATGTAATCGAGATTGAATTTGGTGTCCGAAACTATTCTCTATGGCAGATACTATATTTCATGTGCCAAGTGCCGTTGTCTGGACGGCGTCCGAAACTGTGGCACAAGGCAAAGCAAAGCATCCGAGCACTCTGGCAATCGTGCAACTGACAGACTCGGTGCAACGTAAGCGTCAGACAGAAATTAGCTCGGTAGGTGCTCGCTGTCACTGTGTTCGTCTTCTGCATTTTGCTTTTGCCGATACACAAAGCATTCACAGGATGATTCATAGATATCTGTGATTAGCAAACGACGAAGACTTCCAGCCTTGAATATTGACAGATGTCACCCATTACAATCCTCATGTACTTACTGTTACTTGTGATGAGTCTTTTCCATGAAGCAAATGCCGGTTGCTCTGTACGTGCTCGTCTCACGTAGACTTTGGGACATGGTTACACTATCAAATGTCAAATCATCAGGCCGGTGGACATATGGACACTGTCAGCTCTTGGAATGATCGTCGCTTGCAGGACCAATCTCCCAACCATCGCGTGGTATGAATCAGGCAACCTTTTCTCAAGAAACTTTGCTTAGGAAGCAGGTGACTAATGGGCCCAAACAATTAGGTGGGTGGTCATGATATTTGGATCATCGTCTACCCCACTGTGGGCACTATTGGCGTTATTGTGGTTACGAGCATACTCACCAACTTTCTAGGACACTCGCTCCATGTCCATGCATCATGACATTTCGCTGGATCGCCGGATTCAGGTAAGACGTGTTTAAGTTGGAGATTCGTTCTGGTAGAGAAGCAGCTGCCAAAGAAATGTGTAGCGCATAATTCCTCACACCGTGTTATCCCCTTCACTAGAAATTTGACGCTCACGTTCAAAATTTGGCACGTGAATTGCCCAAGCCCTTCGAACGAATGGACCATATGAAAGTGATGCGTAGGGTCTATGCAATAGTGGATGCGATGAAGGCAGATCCACTAAAATACAATGAAACAGTCGAGTTTGAAGAGTCGGAGACGGCCCTTCACCCAGAAGAATTGCAGCGGGTATATGAAGAATTTACAGCCAGATGTAGAGCTATGGTTGTTATCATTGAAAATATGCTCGCTCAACGAGAGGTTTTCAAAACGAAAAAAGAGAGAACAATCGATAGTTTGCCTAAGCACATCCGTATGGAAACGGACGAAGCCGAAGAGTGCCAAGTATGTCTGCAAAAATACAAAGTAAGTCCCTTGCCATCAATTGCGGGAAGCGCCTTGGATTTGACTGACAAAATTCTTTGGTACCGTAGGTTGATGAAACAATGAAAACATGCCCTTGTGGGCACCAGTATCATGCAGAATGTATCGACGAATGGCTCAGGAAGGGAAAACTCGATTGTCCATTGTATGTGAAAAATACATGTACCAATTATGGGGATATTGGTTACTTATGGTCTCTTATGGAAACACAGGTGTCGTAGTACTGTTCAGTCAAACTGCATCATCAATCATCAACCCATGGTAAAGTGAATTTTCGTCACAAGCGCCAATTTACTTTTCACTATTTAATAAAAATGTTCCCTTGGGGGTAAAACACCAAACGAGACTGCCCCACAAATGCTAGACAAGGGTAGATATATGCTGGACAAATGGTCAACGCCGCTGCGACCTCACATCCAGCTGCACAGACAGCAATCGATAGCAAATGAGAAGCTTCTCGTCGTGTTCCGCGCGTTCCTATTTCATGCTCCTTCTTGTAGCGCCAATGTTCCGCGCGACAGCGGGGCGTTGAGGGGGGAGACACATCTGACACACCTCGCAATCATATAAAAGGATCCCTTTGACTCACTTCTCATTGCTCTGGAGTGTCATCCTCACACAAGCCATACCTCCTATCTCGAGGTTGCACATTCAAACTCTGTATACTAACGACTGGCATATCAATTAGGAACCTCCCACTGTCACACTTTACGTGCTGGGTTGGTGGGTGGGTGTACGAAAAGTGCAAGATTCTCAAATTCCGATCTATTGGACCAGGTCTCCACGTTGGGGAGGTGGTGGTTGGATGTACCTGGTCCCTTCACGTCAGCCATACATTGTGAAGTATGGTGGAGCTCGAGTGTATGTGCGTTGCTCTCATATCTCTGCTTCCTTTCGTATGTACTAGCGATCCTTTTGTAGCAGAAAGGCGGTCCCACAAACCGTAAAACCATACAGCCTCACGGCTGGTAAGTTACTGGTGTTTGCCTCATGCCGATATCCAGTAGGTGCAGCACTTAGATTGTTCAACGTGCCCAACAATACAAATAGGCGACTTGGAAACTCGCGCATATAGTCACGCCCTTGTGGAGTGGTAACTTCTCAATATGTCACATATGTCACATATGCTGGATGATTCTTGCTTGGCCCTATTTGACCATCGAGGTGTTAGCAACCAAACAACATCATGGAACTTGCATCATGGAAATGATTCCACTTACGTAGGCCAATTTTTCGCGAATTTTCAATCCGCCTAGCGAGTCTTTCGACTCTTGCTCGGGCCAGCCCGGGATGTACCCCCTTCATCAGCCTTCCGCTTCATTGGCGTATTCTTGTCCTTGGAAGGCGGCTTCAGGTAGGTGGGCCTTTCATCATGTTCCAGGTACCCCCTGACAATATTGACCATATTGTCAGCTGCCATCACATCTCTGTGATACCACTTGTTGCAGCGACGGCAATACAAGCGGCGCATAGCTGGCATCTCCACAAACTCCATACAACAGGGGCACTTCTTGGATGTGAAATACTCATTGACCCCCACAATGGTATATCCAAGAGGCCGGAGCTTGCGGATAAGGTACCTGATGAACATAACGTGGCGAGACTTGTTGGAGCTAAAGTCGCCCATACCTATAGCTACAATGACCTGCTTCCCACCCGATAGTTTATGGCCCATCGACTCGCCCACCATTTTGACGATGCCCTCCAACACCCTATCTAGCTCGCCACGTTTTGCTTTGTCGGCATCCCACCGCTTCCTCTTGTACCTTTTGGTGCTGTAGTACGCACGCGCAATGTCATATGACCGGACAAAGCGTTCGAGGAAGACGGGCCAAGTCTCTTGGTCGGACTTGGTGCACTCCCGTTCGGCTGTGCAGATGGCCTCCGGCTTGTCGGCCTCCAGCCAATTTCTGTAACGCCGTTCGGGTTCGGCAAGGGATTTGGTGGTGACGGCTAAATTACGTCGTTGGTCAGGGTGGTTGGGGTCGAAGGCTACAGCACCTGCAATGCAGGTCGCCCCGGGATCTATCGCTATAACCCAGGCATCTTTATGGGTCGATCGCAAGGTCTTGTTGTGGAAGATGTTGGGTAGGTTGATGGCATCTTCCACCTTGCGATCGGGTGGTGGCGGCTTGCTGGTGGTGTCGATCCATAGCAAGGAAAGAACCAGGCCATTGGTCTTGAAGCTGGGTGTGCGGACGTAGCGACGCGGGCTATCGTCCAGCACATATCTGCTCTTGGCCAGCATCTCCGGAGGCAACAGGAAGACCTCGTCTAGCAGACGGCCTTTGGAGGGATTCTTCATAAAGGCCACCCTTGTCGCCGCCCTTGTCGCTTTAGCATCGACACCTGCTACCTCTCGCACAGTCTTTTGGAAGGACCTACATGAATATGATGTTAGACAAGGCTCTGGAAAGCTGAAACAGGAATAGGTCAACAAGTAAAAGCAAATACTCACGGAATGTCAAAGAGTAAATCAAATAAACACTCTTCGCTCATGGTCACATATCCGTCTCCAAAAGACGTATGCGGAACGATAGACCAACGGTAGGGGGCTGGTAGCAACCTATTTATCTTATAGAACACCTGTACCGGTGGTGGAGGGCTTGATGAATCATCTTCCAGGGAAGCGTCCACCCAGGCTTCTATTTCTTCTATAGCCTGCTTTCCCTCTTCTCCAACCACCTCCACTACACGTTCCTTTAGTAGTGGTAGCATTCCAACAATCTGGTTGCTAAATACGGTGTCTATGTCCGCTGCTACCTTCTTCATCAATACCGTCAGCATTGAGATCTTAATACTACTGTCTGGCCAAGACAGGTTTTCTAAGAATTCGTCACCCCACAGAGCTTCTATTTTCTCAAGGATGGGCAGATGTTCGGATCCCACACGACCTATCTGTCCATCGATTACCATCCTAAGGAGATTTTGCCAGTAGGTAGCACCCCCCTTCCCCCCATGGGTCAGTTGCAGCAGTAGATGTGTATCTTGGTTGCTACTACAGATACAATCTATGAGCATTTCGGTGGCTCTTTCTGCTATAGCCCTAGCTCTATTTACTATGCCGACAGCATCATTGATGCGTCTGGCAATGATCTCTTTCTGGTCGATACAAATGTGACCTCGGAGATGGCCAACGTGGATGGTCCTATATCCACCGCACCTCTGGGAGAGAGATGCGATGGCTCTGGTCGCATCGGTGAAGTTTTTCTTCGACGTTTCTTCATCAGAATCGTCCTTCACGATCTTTCTGCTACTACGACCAGAGGGTGCACGCTTAGCCTTGGCTTTTGAGCTGGGCTTTACCGCCATTTCTTCAGGTACCTCCTTTACTTCTTCATACTTGTCGGAGTCAAACTCTACGACCTTTGGAGATACCTTTAACACCGGCGGTACGGGACATTTCATGGGGGTGGTCCTGTCTATGGTCGCGGGGGTGTAGCGGGCGACTTCATTCTTGGACTGAAGGGGCCTAAAGGGATTGGGCGTCCAGTGCGCCTTTAAGAGGTAACTATTCCTATTAATTAATGAAGTCAGCTTATGAAGCAATTGAAGCCTGTAACATATAAGCATACGGCAACAATCAAAAAAGACACTCACCCTCTGCTCCCTCTATTAGCTACCAAGGCGGCCCTTGCCTCGGAAATACGAGC